>PVKM010004021.1:0-54181 GCA_004027735.1 Carollia perspicillata | reverse complement strand
ACTTGGGGTTAGCAGCAAAGACACTTTTTAATCATAGAAATCAAATGTAAGAATCTTGTAAGAGGCAAGGCATATATCCACAGACAACTAAGCTACATTCATATCCCAATGACTAAGGCATTATAAATAGATTATGTAACAGAATATTGTAGCAGTGTACTTAGTAGAAATTTCAGAAGCCAGGTCTGAAGAACCATTCGATAGAATGGTGCTTGCGTCTACAGCCACAACACCCTGAGCGCACCCAGTGCTGTCTGGTCTTGGAAGCTAAGCAGGGTTGGGCCTGGTTAGTACCTGGATGGGAGAATGGTGCTTGCTTATTGAGAGTAGAATATTTCTCCTGGGGAGAAAAAAGTGGCAGATGAAATATCTTTTTCAAGGTTCTGTGGACATTTTAGTTAGTGATTTAGCTTTGTCTATAAAGAACTTCATAAATTTAGGGGGTTACTGTAAAAGTCTAGCAGCAGTCTTGGTTATTAGCCTGGGTTTCCACACATTTTTTAGAATTTTTCACTTAAGGTATTCTTGGGATTCCCTAACATATGTTAAAAAATAAGTATGGCATAAAATGGGGCATGCTAGCCTGTAGGACACTGTTGCTTACAATAAAAAACTCAAGGCAAGAGTATAAATGTGTAACTATTTATATTGATATTCAATTGGTGTTAAATTTCTATTATTTTTCCTTGAAAATTTTTGCCTTTAAAAATGATTTTTTTATTATGAAATGACATCAAGACACTGAACAAAGGGATCAAAGAGGAGACATCACGATATTTTTCTTTTAATTCTTTGGCACATTTAGCACTTATGGCAAATTCATTATTGAATTAGTTGTAATTTTGAAATGATCTATTTCTATTAATTCCACTATTGGTGTAGAATTAAGCTCATTAGAAAAGCTAAAGAATTAAGATGTGCTAATCAAGGAAAAGGAAAAGTCAGGAGGAAAGTACATTGGACTATTTGATTCCCTGAGTGGGTCAAGTGTGTGGGATTTGCTTCCTCTGGTGCTGTGCCCGGGCCACCCTTTCGGCCATTAGGAAAGATCAAACTCGTACTCCTCCTTCCAGGCTCTTTTGAAGTGGTTATCTTTTGGGGAGGTCTTCCTCAGTGTTGCAAGGAAAAACTAACCATCCTCATATGAGCCTGCATCAATAGTTTATATCACCATTATTATAATTTCACTTTAGAGTTTCAGTTATTCTGTGACAGTATACCCAGAAATTTCAGGAATCAGTTATGTTGTGAACAAACCACCACCACATGTTTCTCCTGATGCTTGACACTTGAAGGTCCTATCGTAACGTGTCATGGCAGAGTGGAAACAGAATGCAAACTTTGAAGTGAGGCAGACCTAGGCATGGACTTGAGTCTTCACATATTTACTTTGTGCGATGGCCTGTAAGTTTCATGAGATTTAGTTCTCATGATGCTTGTAAAACAGACAGTCTTATCTATTTTATAGTGTAGTTTTGTGAATTAAAAGAGGAAATTGTAGGTAACCAATGAACATTAATTTTTATTTACAGTACTCAAAGACAAACTGACAGCTCAGATATTTATCATGGTCCTTTATTGTGGAAACTGCATAAAGTCAGTACCTTTTGAAGCACTTTTTTCCCTCACTTACTCTCCCAGGCTTCCCCTGTATAGAAAGGTAGATGGATGAGTGACAAAGGCTTGGAATACTTTATGAGTATGGTAGTTCTATAATTAAATGTAATCAATCTATAATTTACCTACAATGATTGCACATCAGGTAGACATAAAACGAAAGCATCCCATTCATCTTCGTACTGTCACAGTGAGTATTACTAACACGGTCTGTTTAGAACTATGCCGTGCCCACTGAGGAAATTCACCGAGTCGCAGCATCTGGAGTAATGGCTTTTATAAAGCAATCATCCTATGCTTTGCATACGCTGGAAATTAAGACAGATTTGAAGGTGCTGGTCTTTTTAAATAACTTCATAGTGAATTTCAGGGATATTACTGTGATAAACTAGTGAGTCTTTTTTTACAAGGAAGTGGTGGTTTGTCCTCTCTCCCAATTGTCTTTCAGTGCAATAAAAATTTAGGGTTTGCTTAGTTGTTTGTGAAGCGGTCTGCATTTCGGTTTTGTGAGGAGTTCCCTTAGGCCTGCTGACTTGCTCACTGTTTACAGAGTGACTCTTTATCCTCATTGAAATTTCAAGTTATTTTTCTCAGATGGTCTTTTAAAGTTAAGTCAGTTGTCATGCCTCCCAAAAGACTGTTTGGAATTTTGTAAATTGAGCAATGACTGAATAGAACAAAATTCAGAACCCACATTTCTGAAGGGTATTTTATAAGATGAGATTGAAATCAACAGTGTTAGAGTGCAAGTCAAATTTATTTTATTGCTCGTATTCTTTCTATTTAATACAACTATGCTAGTAAATGGATTTTTCTCAAAATAGTAGTATTAAACAACTACTTACTATTTTTCATTATTTTTTCATTTTCCATTTAACATTAGGTACAGAAAATAGGGAAAACATGAACAATATTGATGAATGAGCCTCCATTAGTAGGGATAGATTTTTATTGGTCTATCCAAGCTCCCTTGATCCTTATAATCAAGGCATGGATTTAGAAGATGACCATCTGAGTTAATGGTGTGCTTTGTAGTGATCAAAGTTTAGCAGAAAGCATGAGATTCAAGCCTCACATTAATTGGCAGCCACATGCTACTATATCCCATGGAGGGTAGCAAGAAGGTTAAGGCATGGAAAACAGTAACGAGGACCTGGTCAGAATGTGGAATATGAAAAATATGCATGATTGACCTCTTTTAGGCATATAATGCACAGGCACAGTCATTTTAATAGTTAGTACATTTTCTCCAATCAAAATCCCTGCATGCCCGTAGCCAGGGCTGGACCATGCCATAATTCCTAAGAAACCATCTCTATTCCATCTTTGGAGTTTCATTGTCATCTTCTCTATCAAGTGCTAGGAATGAGGTTTGATCTGGGAAGATCTGAGGTTTAAACCTTCCCAGGAGAATTTGTGTATTAATAAAGGAATTCTCTGAAAATGGAAGAGATTCACTAACCAAATGTCTTCTTTTCATTGATCAGTGTTGATGTTGTTTTTGGTCAAGAGGTCCTGACATATGTTTCTTGTCGAATCAAAAGATCAGCCTGCCCCAACAAGGCAGGAAATATCCTCTTGGTTATTGCCTCAAGGCAATGCCATATCCTCTTGGCTTAGCTCAAGCACCACTCCTTCAGGAAGTTTTTTCCTGAAGTCTGCTACTTCCCTTTCCAGGCTGTGCTAGGTGTCCTCCTCTAGGTGCCTTGTTATATTATATATTTAGGTGTCTTTCTTCTTCACAGTGAGCTTCATAAAGTCAGGGAGAGTCTCTCATCCAACTTCAGTCCTTAGCATACAGTAAATGACTATTCATTGAACATATGAGTAAATAAATTACTATTTGCTATCTTAGTATTATTTTTATAACAATATAAAATATAATAGAAATATATAAGATGCTTCTGTTGTTACTCTTCTCGGATATTATAAATAAATATATTTGTTATTGTTGTTTAAGTAACCATAGTCGAAAAAACGAGCATTTCCTAGAAAGTAAGGATTAAAGGTAATGCACATTTGCTGTGTAGGTAACTGGCTGATAACTTAGACTGTCTTGTCACATTCTCAGATTGTAAATTAGCTTGCTCTGACTTTATTTTACTCCATAAAGTAACACATTCAGTGCAAGTGGCTATAAAGTCATGGAACTCATTTTGGGAAACCTTACCAGAGGGTCCAAATAAATGTTATTCTTTTAGGAAGTCACCTGGGATTATGTACACTTATTTCACAGATACTGATGTTACTCAAAGAAGTTGAGTAGTCTCTGATATAAGAGCCAAGTTGTTGAATACATGGGACATTAGTTGCATTTCTGTGAACACAGGTTTGTTTCGAGTTTCAAAGAAGAGACCTACTTAGATTACTGTGGAAAAATGGGGACGTAGAAACAGACAAGAAACCTTCTTAGTAGCCACATGACCAGGCATCATAAAGAACTAGAACAAAGACACACTACTTGCGATATGACAGCAAATCTAATGAACTGGCTATTTTATCGCCTCCTGCGACCCCAAAGGGTTTTTTTTTCCTGGTGGCTCATCTTCCTGTTCCTCTGATTTTGAAGGCTGTAATTTTTCTAATGAATTTCTCATTTCATATGTTGCCTTCCTCCAGAAAGATTTACAATATGTACATTTAGTGGTCTAGATAATGGGCGCATGTGTATATCTTCAACTGTTTTTTATTCCTTTAAGTTGCATTTATCTCACTTTATATTCAACCAGCTCAGTTCATTTTACAAATATTTATGAGGTCTCCTATTCCAGACAGTGTACTTCTCTCTTTTATTCATTGATTATAATTCTGAAAGACTTAAGATGAAAAATACGAATCAAGTCCAAGTTTATTGGATCGAAATTTGGCATCGTTGAGACTGTTTAAAAGGTAATCAAGAGAGGTTCTGAAGGCAACAGTGAAGGTGCACCCCAAATATGTTGTGAGCAATGGGAGTTCTTTGTGACAAGTTTCAAAGTGCCCCCCTTTGAAAGGAACACCACTTGTTTTGATGTGTAAGCTCTAATATATATAATGGGGCAAACAACCTGTCATATTACTTTCTAGCTGCCTGTTGTCTAAGTCGGCCCTGAACTTTTTAAAGATACCACCTTGAGACCTTGCTTCTTAGTTAGCCCACCCAGAGGTCTTGAGTACATTTCCTGGGTGGTGGTGTTAACAGGCCCTCACAGTGAGGGAATGATCAGTTCTGGCCTTGGGCTACAGAGGCTGCCTTGGATTCCTCCTTTAAATTAGGAGTAACACATCTCAGAAACTGGTAGATGCTGAAAACGACTTTTTCTCCAAATGTTTTAGACTTGTTCACCATGGATCTCTGTCACAACTCCTCAGCTCGCCTGCTGTAGTGCTGAAGCAGCCTTAGACAATATGGAAATGAACGGGGGCGGCTGTGTTCCAACATAACTTTATTTATGGGCGCTGGCATTTCCATATTATGTAGTTTTCACATCTCATGAATATTGTTCTTCTTTTGATTTCTTTTCAACCATTAGAGAAATCCAAAAACATTCTTTGCTTACTGACAATATGAAGAGAAGCGGGGTGGGATTAGGCCCGTGACCGTAGCTTGCTGACCCTTGATTTAAAGAGGAAGCCGGCACTCAGGACTCTCCAGTGGAAGTGTGGTAACCTGCTTGGTGGCTGCAGGGTTGGGCAGCTTCCAGGAACCAGGCCGTGGGTGAGTTATCTGCAGCCCTGGAGTAAAGCATTTAAAGTACCATTAAGGTTTAATTAGCTGGCTATGGAGCAGGAATGCTGTGTGTTAGAACTTTGCACGGCTGCATGAAAATGCTTACTCAAGACTCTGCAGTCCTCATAAATACCAACGGTCCTTTGGAGGCCCCTTTGTTTAGATGAAGCGGGGTGCTAGAATTTATTGCTCCTGTGACTTAAGTTCCTGCACACACCAACTACTCTTGCTCTTTTCAAATAAAAGTCAGTTTGGATTTATTTAGAGGCTTTGCCCTTAGGGAAAAAATATCAGAACAGTAAGTCTGAAAGAGCAGGGTACCCCTCTCTTGAAAATTTGGCAGGCCTCTCACATGGTTAAATTATTTCTAGCTGGTACTGGGACATTCCCACGTGACGCATGGCATGATGGCCTTTCCTGAGGTGCCTGACTTCCAGGGATGAATGCTTCTCTGGAGGTGGGTTTATGGGTTGCAGAGGCAGGGCTGAACATCTGGCCACCTTAGTTTCTCTCCCATTTAATAAATTCCCCTGAATCGAGCCAAATGCCCCCTGATGCTTAGGATAGAATGACAGCCCAAGGAGGCAGTCAGAGATACAATTTTAAGCTAAAATCCTCCGTGTTTTAAAATAGTTCCTCACATTTCATATTGATGGTTGCAGGAAGAGGAATGCTTTAATGGGTGCATGTGTCTGGGAAAGCAAAGCAAAACAAAGCAGGATTATTTATTGAAACTGTTTAGTTCCCGGGAGTGGGAAAGCACATGAGCCAATGTTTCCTAACATCAGATTGCTTTCCCCTTAATTCAGAGCCTTATTTTTTTTTCCTTCATCTTTGGTGGTTCAGCTCCAGGAGCAAAATGAAAAAGCCCGTTCCCTCCTACAGTAAGCATACACTGGCCTGATTACACGAGGCTTTTTCTCTGCTATCTTTCTAGAAATAGAAATATACCAGTGTCACGTGACTATATTACATCCACATTCGTCTGGTAATAGTACCTCAGCTGCAGGCAAATGGATCCTGAGATAAAACGCAGCTCTGGAAAGGGCTCCTGTGCCAGCCTCATCTGAAGAAAGCGCTCATTATTCAGCAACACTGTCAAGCGCGTATAGCAAAGTGCCTTCCAACCTCCTGCACTGGTTTCTTGGTCCTGCTCTTTGTCCAGAGGAGACCTGATTTTGCCAGTGTTGTTTACTTCTTCAAAGCCTAATTCCATTTCTCTGTTGGTCTCAGCCAGCATTCCTAACTGCAAAGCAATTCAAACCAATAGATTGTCAGGTCCCGACAAAACAGCCTCCTTCATTTCTTTCTTCTGTACAGCGGGCATGGGAAACCAGAACCGCTGTCTCCACCCTCAATCCTGTTGCCCTGCTTGCTGGAGAGCCCAGGGAACTAGACTGTCTTCTTGTCTTCTGCAGGCATTGTTTTGTCAGTTTAGTAATCAGAAGATACTCAAATAGGACAATTTTAATGATTACAATAAAGTACAGGCCTAGTATTGCCGCTATAACTTAGATCAGCGATTTTCAACAGTTGTGCAGCAAGAATTTTTAAAATATGCAATTCCTGACTAGTCAGTGCACTGACCGGTTTTCCCTTAGACTGTCAAATGTTGGGTTGGCCAAAAAGTTCGTTTGTTTTTTTCTGTAAGATGGCCCTAGTAGTGCTTAGTTGTCTTTAACTTCATTTGAAACAATTTTGTTATATTGTATTGTAACAGCTGTCCCATCGGCGTGCACTTAAAAAAAAACATAAAAATTGGTAAATTTTTGTGTAGCCATTTTAATATTGAAGATGGAAGAAAATCTGCAACTTTTCAGCATAGTTTGCTTTATTATTTCAAGAAAGGTACAAACACAACTGAAACTCAAAAATGAAAATATTTGTGCAGGTATGGAAAAGGTGCTGTGACTGATCGATCGAGTGTGTCATGAGTGGGTTGTGAAGTTTCGTGCTGGAGATTTCTTGCTGGATGATGCTGTATGGTCAGGCAGACCAGTCGAAGTTGATAGCAATCAAATTGAGATGTTCATTGAGATGGTATATGTTATTACATGCAGGAGGTTACCATCATACTCAAACTATCCAAATCAATAAAGTTATTGGTGAAAATAAAAAATGTGTCCTTCATTTTATGGAAAAAACTAAATGGACTTTTTGGCCAGCCCAATAACAAAATGATAACAGCCATCTAGTGTGAATGCCCTGTCTTTACCCATAAATATGTAGGTTATTTAATAGAGTTGTATCTTATTAGTCCTGTAATGTAATAACGTTGTGTCTGATTGGTTAATTCTTGGTACCAGTAATTCTTATATACAAGCATAGGCACCTGATTTTTTAAAAAGTCACTTTGGAGCAAAACAGTAGGGAATTACTACTATTATTATTTTTGTAAATCAATTAAAATTATATATACTTCTTAGGTTGGCAAAAATAAAGTTTTCAGTTTTTGGTGTACTGCAGGATTTTAGTAATTGGTTTATGTGTGTCATAAGATCAAAAAAGTTGCAAATCACTGGCTTAGATAAAGCAAGTACCCATATTTTTTAAAGAGGATATTTGGAGGGAAGGTTTGAAAATCTTTATTTTCTTTTATACGTTTAAGCCTCACCCTATGATTGGTTTATTGATTTTGAGAGAGAGAAAAACACTGATGTGAGAGAAAAACATCAGTTGATTGCCTCCCGTATGTGCCCTGACTAGGGATTGAACCCACAACCTAGATATGTGCCCTGACCAGGAATCAAGCCAATACATTATGATGCATGGGATGACGCTTCAACCAGTTGACCAACCCGGCCAGGGCAAAAAAATATTTTCTTGCTCTCTTGTTACAAAACAACTCATGCAAAGCAAACCCAATTGAATAAGGTGTTTTTATATTTTTATTTAGCAGGGGGTGATAAAGAACTTCTTCAAATTTGGATGAGGTACTGTGTAAAGAAAGTAATTAAGTGCCACATGAACTTTTTCTTTTGGGGGGAAAGAAGCAATGCCAATTTGTCATTAATTATCTTGCACAAATGAATTTCACCTGTTGATTTTTCCTTTCCTGGTTCTAAATGCAGACTTTGAGAGTGTGTACTTTTCAATACACGTGTTTAGTAGGGAAATTGTCTGGTACTGTTTATTCAGAGCAAATCTGAAAGCCATTGTACTTAATTATCATTCTTAATTGTCTTCCAAAATCATCTTCCAATTTCATTTAAAAATTAATTTATAGTTTCTTACCATGTAAGTTCTAACAATAACTGGATTGGAACAGGAAACATTACCATTTGAGGCTTAGAATTCTATATATTGCCTTTTTTTCTTGTAAAATATTAATGAATTTGCCAAAAATTGGCTGATTATGGAATGTACAGGCATCGTATTTCCTTCCTGTGCACTAAATTCAATGTCTTGATCCTACTTGAAATCAATACTAGTAAGGTACTGTATGTTTATAGAAAAGTGATTTACATAAATAGCTATTTATAAATTATATAAATGTATTTATAATGCATCTATTCAAAATGAGTATTTCAATTTAGTTTAAGACCTTGATTAATTAAACCTACCCTAAAAATTCATAGCTAATATCAAATTGCATTTGTAGTGAAATGACACATAGTTTTTGTGGCAGGAAAAAAGCCAAATAATATATAGAGTTTTAGCAAATACCTCAAATAATTCCTGGCTTCTAATGAGGTGACTCTTCTATCATCTTGTTTCATATCATACATTTATATAAGAGGACAGTGAATAAGTGAAATTTTTTTGTAGAAAATATTACTGGAGACAGAAGAGGGAAACTTTACTACCACAAATCACACATTGGTCCTAGAGAAGAACTTTACCACTATGGAGAAAATCCAATTACCCAGCTGCAGACATTTTGATTGCATTGTGAGAAGGGCATTGTGAGAAAAGTCACCTCTTTTAACAAATAATAATACCCAGTGTGTAAACCTTCAATTTACTTGATGACTAGTCCTCGGCTTTTTCATTTCAACCTCAGGGCTCTGTGGAGTTACACATCTGTCTTACCTTCTCAGCAAGTAAGTGACTCTATTTAAATGGATTCCACTCCTCAACTTAACATTTTCAAAACCAAACTCACCTTCTGCCCAGTTGTGTTTCACCTTCTGCATACCCTTCCTCAGTGTACTGACAGTCAACGTTAAGTCACCAAAGTCGGCAATCTAGTAGTTATCCTAGATTTCTCTACTTTTTAGTTTACTTCTCTCATAGCTATTTCATTTCTGGATCTTGCTTGTGGTCTTTTCTTAATATCTCTCTATCTGACTCTTTTTTTTTTTATCCTGCTTTTAAAATTTCACATTTACTTATTTTTTTGCATATCTAAATATTTTATTGTACTTTTCCATTACCATTTAATCCTCTTATATGCCCCCCCTCCGAATCACTACTCTGTTGTCCATGATCCTTTTTCCTCTTTGCTCATTCCCTCCACCCACACCCACCCCCGGCTGCCATCCTGCTCTCAATGAGTCGTCTCTATTTTGCTTCTTAGTTTAGTTTCTTCATTAGATTTCACATATGAGCGAAAGCATATGGTATTTTGTCTTTCTCTAGCAGACTTGTTTTGTTTAGCATAATGTTCTCCAGGTCTATCCATACTGTCACAAAGGGTAAAATTTTCTTCTTCTTTATGGAGGAGTAGTATTTATTGCATTGTGTAAATGCCCCATAGTTGTTTTAGCCACTCATCTACTGATGGACACTTGGACAGCTTTCATATTTTGGCCATTGTAAATAATGCTGCAGTGAATATAAGGGTGCTTATATTCTTTTAAGTCAGTGTTTTGGGTTTCTGCAGATACATTCCCAGAAGTGGGATCACTGGGCCAAAAGACAGACCCATCTTTTAATTTTTGACATAGCTCCATGCTGCTTTTCACAGTGGCTGCACCAGTCTGCATTCCCACCAACAGTGCACAAGTCCATCTGGCTCTTTTTCTTCATTTCAGACTTAACTGTTTTAGTTTAGGGACTTGTCTTTTCTCACTAGGATTAGTACAGTCACCTCGCTAAAAAGTATTCTTTCTCCCTTTTTTGCCCCTCTGAATCATCCTCCTGTCTTTATTCCAGAGTTTCTCTTCTTGGCATTATTGACATATTGGGCTGGGAAACTCTTCGTTGTGGGGCCTGATTTGTACATTGTGAGATGTTTAGCAGCATCTCTGGCCTCTACCCTCTGGTTGTCTGTACTACTTCTCTCCCAGCTGTGACAACCAAAACTGTTGCCAGACATTGTCAGATGTTCCTGGGAGCAAAACTGCTCCCCACGCCCCACAAGTCAGCAACTGCTGTTTTACTCCTTTTATTCAATACAACTCCCAGCACAGGTATCCAGTTTATGTGTGACAAAAAACTGCTCACATGATACAACATACTTACTGTTTAAATATCCAAGTGAAGATTCTTTGAGTTTTTGTTTCAATTGGACATTAAATAAAGCCTCAAAGATGTATGTAAGTTGTGCACCAATCCTATGTATTTTAACTCAGGCACCTCCCACTTTGTTGTGTCTGTACAGTGCCCTCTACCAGTTCAAGGTCCTTCTCCCGAGAGTAGAGTGCCTTATCTCCCAAATGCAAAGTATAAAATCATTTATAAACCAGTGTATCAGGAAATGATAGTCTAGGAATCTTCCTAGGTTATCAAAGGGAAAAATGTAATACATATTAAATAATATTTTTGAATACCACTTCTCAAATGAAAAAAGCAGGCTGCAACATGAAAAATTGAATCTTCTTATCAGCAACTGGCACTTATTTTCATTTGTTTGAAAAGTAGTTTTATCTACCGTGTGGTAGAATATGAGAATCATAATATATGGAAACAGATCAGATCATTCCATTATAATCCATTTGTACCCTAATGAAGACTACGTTTTAGAGTCAGATGGTAGAAAACAAACTTATCTTGAAAGACATGCTATATTTAGTCATCTTCTCCTGTTACAGTTCCTATCTTAGGGAAATAAGACTTGCTAATATTCAGACAATGTGAGCTGTGGACAGTGTCAAGAAGAGAACATCCCTTCAAATACTGGCTAACATCTAAAATAAAAATTACATAAACACCCTTTGGAAGGTAATAACAAATATCTACACATTTGTAGTTACCTTCCCTCATAATATTTGCCAAGCTTACCAATGCTAAATATAAAATATAAATCATAGGAAAACATTAAACATATTCGCCCTGCTATTTTGGGGGGAAGTACATAAAAAGAAAAGACACCATCTGATTAATTTTCTACTCAGGAAATTACAGGAAATGATATTAAAAGTGAGACATAAGTACAAAAGACATGCAGGTACTGAATTTGAATAGCTCTAGCACACAGTCACTGGGATTATATTTATTTGTTTTTATGTACTTGTTCTGTAAAAAGTATTAAGGCTCAAGCTCAATGAAGTGATGTAGTGAAGCAATCTATTGTACAAGGCTGTAGCTGTTGATTCAATAAAACATAAAGGGTTCTATATTTCAATCCTTTGCCCTTAAATGCAAAATCAGCTTAAATCTCTAAT
Source organism: Carollia perspicillata (assembly GCA_004027735.1). Lineage (NCBI taxonomy): Eukaryota > Metazoa > Chordata > Mammalia > Chiroptera > Phyllostomidae > Carollia > Carollia perspicillata. Next base: position 42,307 of record PVKM010004021.1, on the reverse strand, counting down.
CAGCTTAAATCTCTATTGCATACTGATGATGATGATTATGGGGGGGGCTCCGCCCACAGAACTCCCTTGTCGGCCACGGATGAAAATAATGCTACCAAGACCTGAGCTGCTTGGGGAGGAAAGGTGGCTAATCTCTCCAAGGAGAAGGGGCCAAGTCCTTACCTCAGTGGTATTTATTAGGTTCGCAACACAAAGGGTTACAGTTAAAGTTTATTAATCATTGTCAGGCAGTGAGGGTCAAACAATAGATAACAAAGAACTCTGAGGGCCTATTTTGAGTCAAAGTAAGATAGCTAAAGAGCTATAAAACTTTGAGGAACAAACTCACTTCTGGCTTGGACCCTTATCATTTAATTGAGATGATTCTAAACAAAGCAGGCTTCACAGAGTTTTACATATTCTTTCTTAGGCCTGATTGCCCCAGGGAACCCACCCTTTCCAGCACAGGACGGTACCCACCGGCATCCAAGAGATTAGGAGTCATGTTGCACACAGAATGAGGACTCAGGCTACCTCAGAATAGCTGGGGAGCAAGGGTCCATCACCCCCTCTTTGCTACAGTCCCCCAAGTCCTTCCTTTGAGGGCCTCCCAAGTGATCGTGTCTGGCATAGGTTGCTCTCCCTCTGAGGGATCTTACCCATCATTGACTAACTGACCAAGCATTGGGGGCCAGAGATGGATGAAGCAGAAGCAGCGTTCCTGTCAGGGAGATAAGCTTTGTCTCCTTAGTGGCTCATAGTTCAAAGGTCACTCACTCAGCCTTAGCCATGGGGGGTTTATAGCTCCTGAAACCAGGCAGAGCAGTTCCCAACAGATGATGATGATGATGGTAAGGAGAAGAAGTAGAGCAGAAGCAGCAAAGAGATTATTACAAAATGTTCCACTATTTCTTAGGGGCTAAAAATAAACTTCCCAATTATCAAGAGAACATCGAATTACAAACTCTCTTATTTCTTCTTCTGAGATAATGCAAATTCATATATATTAATAGGAGTTCTTTGAAGTTTTTTTCAATTATATAACCATCATTTTTTTCCTCATGATTTTAATTGTACCTACATCATACATGACAATAAGATACAAGAGATTTCTGTGGATTTTTTGTTTGTTTGGTTGGTTGGTTGTTTGACTGGTGTTTCTGATTTATCAATTTGTCTTCCACCCCTTTGAAGAACATTTAGGGCACATGCATCTACTAGCTTCTTTTACTAAGTCTCTGTATCACAGCCTTACCTAAATCGATTTGCCGAGATAGATGTTTTTTGGGGGGAGCTTTTGGTGAAAATGTTCCATTACTTTCTATAACAGTTGCAAGTTGAGAATATTTTATTCTATCATGCATTGTTCTTTTTTCAGGTTTTCTTAAACATGCAGTTTTATAGAATGTCAAAATGGCTATTTATTGAAAGATTAGCTATGTGTATATTTTGAAATTGTTTTCTATGGATCTTTAAGTTAAAGATTTATATATAATACTCTAGCAAGTGGCATACAAGTAAAACAAATTTTAAATTTAGAGAAACACTTGATAAAATAGAATTCTATGAATTTATATCTGACAGGGTTTATTCACATTAAAACATTTAAATTACTACCTGGTTTATTTTTAAGTAAATTAAAAAATTTTTCTCTTGATTTGAAAATATCAGATAGTGCATTAAACAATAATCTTCTGCCTCACCCCACAGACTTTTCTGTCTTGAGTGCTAACAGAAGCAGGGGACTAGAATTGAGTTAGTGAGTAAGATAGAGTGAAGATAAAGCACTACTAACTACAGTGTATTCTGTAGTCGGCACTTCCCTAGGTGTGGGGATGTAATGGAGAAAAACAATCGTCTTTGCCCTCATGGAGTTTATAGCCATTGTGGGAGAACCATTATTAAAAGAATTCAAAATATGTAGTAATTTAAAACCATCTTAGGTATCTTAGAAGAAGAACTCAGAATGCTATAAAATCATACAGTAGGAGACTTATCCTGTGTGGGAGGTCAGCAGAGACTAGTGGGAGTTCATTAGGTGCAGGGGGAAAAGGTGCCGGTTAAGAGATTCCAAGCTGATGTTATAGCATGGGCAAAGGCCTTGAAGCATGGAGAGAAATAACACTTTTATAGAACAGTTTTATAGAAAGGTTATTGTTACCCTTTATCAATGACTGTTAACTGAGAGTCCCCAAAGGTACCAGAGCTATTTCAGATGACCACCGTGTTTTCCAAGGGGAAACACTCTGTCTTCAATATGCAATGAACACAAAGCACCAGAGCTTCCCCTAATATCATTTATTTTGCATCTTTTTTGCTTTTGTTGAAGTGGAGGGGAATGAATAGAAAAAACACTTTTCTCAAGAAACTTTACTCTGGCTGGGAACAATGGAAGGAGGAATGCCCTAGAGAGATAGATAGATAGATAGATAGATAGATAGATAGATAGATAGATAGATAGATAGATAGATAGATAGATAAAAGCATTTACCTAGAGTTCTCCAAATCTAGCCTTGAGAATAATGGCCCTGGAGTTCTGATGAGAATGGGTACAGAAATAAGCCCTGTTAATAGGGGCCATTGGTGATATCTATTGAGATTCAAAAGTTATTTAGACAAAAATCGTATGTATTACAAGGAACCACATATATTAAATCATAAGCTCTGGTTCCAGATTCGGTATGTTGCAATTAATGTGTAACAGAAAAGGAGAAACTTAGATAAGCTAAGAAAATAATCACAGATATAAAGGAAACCATTTAAGGAGTAACTCTAACAAGTTAAGTAAAATTGTCTTAATGCATTCTTCAGTTTTCATAAAGGACATCCAATGTTAAGTTCAGCTTCTTTGTTCACATAGGGGCCTTAAAATTCTGCACCAGAAAAAGAAGGTACTGATTCATTTTGGTATGTGTATTTTGTATTTTAAACAAGAAAGACATTTAAGATTACAAGCAGACTACATGTAAGGACTCTTATTCATTCCTTATACATTTTCATGAAAATGCATTACTTAAATGCATCTTGAGGAATGGTAGTTGTTTATTTTGTTCAAGAAAAGGTATTTTCAGAGAATCCTAATAACTGGGTCTTTAGGAGAAATGAAAGTACTTATAGGGAAGAAAACAGTAATAACTAATATTTGCATCATACTTTTTGGCCTACAGAGCAATTTCACCATCATTATCTCCTTTGACAGTTCTTTCCTGTTTCCATCCATTCCACCCCTCCTGTGTGCCAGGCCACTCAGCAGGCTGGCAGGGCGACACTGAGAAGAGCATACACTGTCTCTCTCTTCTGTTGTAGAGCTCACGTGTCCCCCAAATTAAAGGGAGGTAGGTGAGGCTTGTCGTACTATTCCAATGTTACAGATAAATTATCCAAGACTGGGAGAGTTTAAACAAGTATCCGTGGGAAATGAGGTCTACTTGGCTTAACTTAAGTCAGAGAAGATGTTGATTTGATTATTCTATAACCACAAAGCGGGGGTAGGGTGGATGATGTTGTTAATTGGTAAACTTTTCTGACACTCAAAGCTCATGTCTGTTTGCCTGAGCTACTCAAGATTATGTTATTGCTTCAATTATCATAAAACTGTGGAAGAAAGGTTAACTTTGATTTTATTTGGAATTGATTCACATTTCCAAAGAATTCATCTGATTATATAGTGTGAAAGGAGATAATATAAAAATAAGTCAAGAATATGATCAATGTTATACCATTTATGCCTAACTTTGAATTGTATCTTAGTTTGAGGCCATAATGAATGCCTTAAAAATACTCTGTATTGCCACCTGAGCCATCTGCCTAACCTGAAATATAACTGTTTCTCTCCTTGGCTCAAAGCTATTTAGTAGACTGCCTTCACTTACTTACTAAATTGTAAAATCCTTGGCATGGCAAATAAAGCTCTTTATGACATAGGCCCTGCCTGTCTTTCCAGTCACATCTGCTTCCTACTTCTCGCTTAATGCTCCAAAAATGTTAGCATATAACACATATGGAGAAGACCATAAAAGTAAAAAAGTAATAACTCTAAACATTTTGACTAAATATATCATTGCTTCACACCTCAGGTATGACATAGAGTGTTTCCTTAGGTAAATAATTTTATGATAAAATTGGAATCAATTTCTCAGTAGTAATAAAGATTTTTCTTTTGGCTGAACAGTTTAGAATTCTGTCTTATCGCTATGTGTATTTTAAATATGCTTGGGGAAGAATTAGAGGTTTTTTTTTGCGAATAGAAACCACTTTGCTTTATGTTTTTGAATACTAAAACTTGTAGACTACAGTGCAAATTCAAGTTCTAAAAGAATTTGCATTACCTAATGAATTAGAGATAATTAGATCTCATATTTTGGTCCTAATCTGAATTCCTGGGTTAATTGGAAACAGTTTGTCTTTAAGCTCTTTGTTTGTGAAAAGTGACCTTTTCGCTTCCTTCTTTAAGGCAAGGACCAGGAGCATAGTTTTATTATTAATAATAACAGTATCTAATATATAATACTTATCAATTTATTGGATACTTTGCTATTATTTTCTCACTGGATCTTCAACTGTGCCACAAAAAAAAGTTGCAACTTTGCTAAGATTATAAAAATAATAGGGTTTGAAGCTAAACAAAAGGTCATTTTCACTCACCAAGGCTCTGTGTAGCACATACATGTTCCCAACATAAGGGACAGAACAAAGTTTTTCTTTTGGGTCCCAAAGACTAAGATTCTTATAATACATGTCATATGGCCATGTGGTTATGTGCTCACAATGAGTGTCATCCTTAGAAAATCTCAGGAGATTTACGACTTGAAAATTATTGACTTAAAACAATCTTATCGTTTTGTAAAGTAATACTGCATTATGTGATATAAATAATTGACTTCTATCTGCTTTGGAAGCTTAGCTTTTTCATAGAGTGCTTTCTCTTAATAGAAGAGAAACTTGAATTAAAATTTCAAGGTAAATTAACATTTAAAGTTAAAAGTAGGTGGCTTAGTGTGACTACCATTTTTAATTATTTTTAAATTAATCTTTTTTGAGATAGTGTTGTCATTCCTCCATTTTCTATTGTAATTTATGTATCACTAAATATTTTGTTATCTTAACTAATTTGAAAATTATTTCTGATATGTTGCCCACAGTAATAATTATGAAGTAAATATTTTATCTTCAAACTACTTTAGTATAACCAAGCTCTCCTTAAGGCTTTGTGGCTGTCTTTAATGAAATGGCAGAGCACATCTCCAACTTAGTTTACTCAGAAAGCTTCGTCAGAGTCATTTCGTGTGTCATTTCTATAAACGATTTAGTTAGTGAATTATGCTTATTAATAACTTACCAAGCAAGGATAAGTCTTCATAGCCACCAAAAGGAAGAATAAGAGTTAACTTTAAGTGGAAAAGGAAGATAAATGCATATAATAATTTCGATGCTTTATTCTCCAGTTTTGAGTAATTATTTACTACTATCAAAAATTTACTACCATGTTATGACAAGTGCTAATTATCAGGGTACATACATATTATATTGACACATGTTGTAACTTTTCAACTACTATTATTTATAATGGATCTATATGCAAAATATTGAGACTTATTATTATAAATTTGATGTGACTGGTATCTTAGTATGGTTTTTTTATATGGTATATCACTTGGCAAGCAACTTATGTGTCATTTGGTGGATAAGGTACAGGCAATAACACCAACACAATAATATCCATTTTGGACAGTCCAGTGATTTGAAGACTGGTTCCCAGGGACTTTAGCTAATAGCCTCTGACAAATGATGCTACTAAGACCAGCTTGTTTCTTTGAACACATGCATACTTTTTAATCTTGAACTATGAAATAGAGCAGAAAAATTTGACCTTGGTAAAAAGGAGTGAATGAATGATTTGTGACATAATTGGAAAAGTGTGACATTTTTGAACTTTAGAAATTATTATTTTAAGAGTGCGTCCTGTTTGTAGCTAAAACACTACTTTTAGGCTCTTTCAATCCTCTGCCAGGATAGTGAGCCATCATTAAGTTCTTTCACATTTTAAATAATTTCTTGCTAGAATTATTCCAAGAAGGTTTGATGCTGTTGCTTATCCTGACCAGCTCCAACTATTTTACCACAGTCTCATTGAACCACAGCCTACTGTACTGTTTTGAACACTTATTATTTACCATACTTCACCAACTTCAATAATCTGCTTTCTAATAAATGCGAACACAAAGGGTTTTCAGGAACATGTATGAAGGACACATGGACAAAAACCAAAGATGGGTAGGATCAAGGGTGGGGGGTGGGAATGGCTGGAGTGGGAGGGGATGGTGGGGGTAAAATGGAGACAACTGTACTTGAACAGCAATGAAATAAAAAATAAAAATAAAAAATAAATATAAACACAAAGCCTCATAGAGAGCTTTAATTAAAAAAATGTAGTGGTCCTCAGTGACCCTTTAGGCCCAATTTATGCTGTTTCTGTAAGATTGTAAGTGGCACGTTCAGAGATTTTTACAGCAGCTACTAGCCCTGGTCAACGTGTATGACTCCAATGTGATCTGGTATTTTGAAGATTTTCATAGTGCCTTAGGAGTGCTGGTCATTTAATGGCCACCCAGAGCTTCATGTTTTGTTTTGTTTTTCCCTAACAGTGTTTTAAACACACACTTTTTAAAATAACAGTAGATTGTATAGAAAAATGTGAAATAAATGGAAGGTTGTTGCTTTAAATAAAGCATGAGAAAAATAAAGATGAAGGCCCCCACCCCGGATCTCCCACCTGGAAATCAGTATTTTGGAATCGCGTAAGCAGTCACAACATGGTGACCTTAAAGGCACTTCATGCTTTCCTGGGCATGCTGCAAAATTAATTCAGTTCTGCCCTGTCATGGGACATCCTTCTAAAATAATTAAAGTGTATATTTTTTACCTCTCTTTTGAGCTTAGTTCTCAAAACAAATTGCATTTTTATTAGTTCCTGTCTTTAAAAAAAGAGAGAAAGATCCGATCTTTGGGGGGTTCTGTTGGCCAAACAGGCTGGGCTTCCCATGTTCTTAAGAGAGTATTCATGTGACTCCTCATCTATATATACTTTCTGAAGAATATGTGTTAAACTGATTTATTTATTTACTTATTTACTTAAAAGCTGTAGGTTTTTCATAAGGTGGAGGATTTTCTACAAAGGTGTAAAATTGAGCTACAAATATATCACCTCCTTAAAATCCAAGGAGGCATCAAAGAGCCTTTTTCCTTCTGTTCATTTCAATGCCTCACCTTCCTATTACCCAGGAGGCAGTACTTGAATACATAGGCCATTTTCCTTTAAATATTTCCATTTTGCAGTTTAGTCTTCCAATTTAAACTGGTCGGCAAAACTGCAGAACTGTGCTTCTTTGTGAGGTAGTGATAATGGGCTGTAATACAGCCATTACTGTCATCATGAAACACAGTGATTGAATGGCTCATTCACTTGGTGGCATGCAGGGCACATCAAACCAGCGTGGCCTTTGATGCTACTGTTAAACAGCAAATTCATTTCTAATATTTAATATATTTCTTTGTTAACTAGATATCCAAAGTTCGGGAGATTAGAATTAGCCAGTGTTTGTTTACATTTCAAGGAGCTATATTTGGAGCAAATGAGGATTTCATGATTTACCCAGAATTGAAGGGTGAGTTTCATCAAGATGGGTAGTGATTAGACATGTAAATGAATTAAAAGGGACTCAAAGAATAAATAACTAGCTGGCATAATAAATTGTGAGTATATTAAGGAAAAACTAAAGTTGGGGTAAGAACACAATCCTCTGAGTGAAGGTCAGGAGTGGGAGACAATAACGCTTTCAATGCGTTATTGAAATTGTGCTTTCAATGCGTTATAAGGGGACCACTAGCTAGGCATAGATTTATTTTATGTGTGAAACTTTGGATATTGACAAAGAAAAGATTTTTAAAAATAAAGCATTTGGATTTCTTGTGACTATTTGCCTTTAATATTTTCACAAAGCCAAGGCATATGCTGAATCAAGTAAGTTAGACAAATATTTGACAAATCAAGTCTTTGCCGAAGTTACAGACTTCAAATCTTTATTGATTTTCAGATGACTTTTATAAGCTATAGCTTCTTGCTGCAATAATCATTCTCCTAGTTAATAAAACAAGGCTTTGGCAAGTAAACTGAGTTTACTTTGTGGCTGTTCATTTTATATCCAGGCAGTTTTGTTTAACTGTCACTCTCACATCTAAATTTGGTAGTTCATCATAAAAAATAATGTTGTTGTCCAGTAGCTTCACGTCCAACTGTTTAGAACCTTAAAGGAACAGAACAAATGGAATGATGATATTCTTGGATTTGAAAAAAACTTTGTTTTTCTCAGTCCATCTTGCAGAAACCATGGTTCATCCCTTTGTTGGGGGAATACCTATTTATTCGCCATTCTGAGAGATGAAGAATTAACTATTAAAGGGGATATGATTTGTCATAGCTTCATTTGTTCTTATTTTCCCTTCTTCTATTCTAGACTTTTTAAAAAATTTATCTCATCTCTTCATCTTCTAGTTTTTGTCTTGGAAAATCCATATTCTCTTTTGATTTCAAGAAGACTGGAGTATTCATAGTTTTTAATTAAATTTGGAAGATTTTTTTTTTTTGGTGTTTATTCTTCATTTGCCATTTGTCGTTACATTGATATACCATTTTTTCTGTCTCCAGTTCCCAGTGGAAGCTGTTGTGTTAGGGCTTAGGTTTTGTTGAATACAAATATGGGGTAATATGGGAGTGGTAAACTAGGGAAGGAGTCCATTGTCTTTATTTTTGTGTTTTGCTTACATATTGTCCAGTAGTTTAAACACTGCTTTCTTATATTATTTATTTATGTGAAAACATTTTGGTATTCAAAATTATTGTAAATTTTATCTCATTGTAAGTGTGAAATTAATGAGTATTAGTATATAAAAGTATATGCCAAATCAGGGGAGATTTGACTATAGGAGTGGGGTTGGAGATGTTGCAGGGGTGAGCAATGAGGAAGAAGGCATGACAACCATAAATGAACAAGGATAAAAAAATGAAAATAAATAAAATAAAATTATATGCATACAATAAATGACCTGAGAAAAACTATCACTCAGAATTGTTAGAAATAGAACTAAATGCAGGTCTGACAACTACAGAATTAAAGAAACCGCATCCATCCAGACTCACAGGAGGGGTGGAGACGCAGACTGGTCTGGTCTCATGACTACGTGTGGTGGATAAAAATTTAGAAGGGATATCTCAGGAGCAAGGGGTCTCAGTCCCACACTAGCCCCCAGCACAGAGTTCCAGTGCAGAGGGAGATAAGTTCCTATACCTTCTTGCTGCAAAAAAAAAAAATAATAATAATAAATAAAAATAAATAAAAGTGGGAACTGAGTCAGTGGAAGAAATTTCTGGAGCCCCAAGCAGTTCTTCTTAAAAAACCTACACACAGACTTACTCAGATTCACTCCCTCTGAGCTCCAGCACTGAGGTAGCAGCTTGGAAGGCACCAGTGGTGCCTTTTTGTGGCACCAGTGGTGGACAAGTTGTCCCTTTTCTGAGCCCTTCCCCAAGAGAGCTACAGAGTCAGCACATGACTGCCATATCTAAGACTCCATCAACTAGCTAACACTTATGTCCCTTCCCTGGAGATCCTCTGAGCCTCCATCCCCCTCTGCTTAAGGACCAACTCAAGCTGTTAACAATGACTTTTCCGCAAGAATGGCTGGTCTTGTCTCGTATTTTACAACCTCCTAAATCCTCTCAAATATGAGACAGCCAGCCTCAGTGAGATGCCAGCTCCCATACCTCGTGCTAATTGGCCTTGTGCAGGACACTATCACCGGCCAGCTTTGATTCACAATTTGGATTCGCTTGGGAATCATCAAGCCCAAACAGTAGCAGCTATCTCAGATTGCTTCACAGCTCAAGGAAGGTGGCCCTGGGTTGAACATTGGTTGGAGCTGACCTTGGCCTGTACTACCCAGCAAACTACAGAGCCTGAGCACCCAGTGGACAGCTACAGACCATGGCAGAGCACCACCATCCTTCCCCTGCACAGCTGATCCTCCACAGAGGGCTGAGGTTGGTGGTAAATGGTCACAGCCCATCCTTGCAGCTGACTGGCCTGGATAAATCCCTCCCATTGACCTGCCAACAGCAATCAAGGCTGAACTATAGGAGCAGGATGTATTCAGCCAACCTGAAGGGCATACCTTGAGTATACAGCTTGATGATAAGGGAGGCTGTGCCACTGGACCCTAAAGTATACCTACTACATTAGACCATGCTACCAAGACATGAAGCCACAGCAGCTCTACCTAATACATAGAAACAAACATAGGGTGGCAGCCAAAATGAGGGGACAAAGAAATGTGATTCAAATGAAAGAACAGATCAAAAATCCAGAAAAATAACTAAACAAAATGGAGATAAACAATCTATCATATGCAGAGTTCAAACCACTGGCTATAAGGGTGCTCAGGAAATTTAGTGAGAACCTCAACAGCATAAAAAAGGTCAGTCAGAAACAAAGAATACATTAATTGATATAGAGAGTCATTTACAGGGAAACAACTTTAGAGTGGATGAAGCTGAGAATTAAATAAATGATTTGAAATATAAGGAAGAAAAAACCAACTAATTAGAATAACAAGAAGAAAAAGTGATGATAGTATAAGCAGCTTCTGGGGCAACTTCAAGTACTCCAACATTTGCATCATAGGGAAGAAGAAGAGAAAGAGCAAGAAATTGGAAGTCTGTTTGAAAAAAAAATAATGAAATAAAACTTCCCTACTTTGGTGAAGGAAGTAGAATGCAAGTCTAGAAGGCACAGAGTGCACAAAACAAGATGGATGCAAAGAGGCCCCTGCCAAGACACATCATAACTAAAATGCTAAGGGTTAAGATAAAGAGACAATCTTAAAAGCAAAAGAGAAAAGTAGCTAATTACCTACAGGGGAGCTCCCATAAGACTATCAGCTGATTTCTCAAAAGAAACTTTGCACATTAGAGGATATTGGCAAGAAATATTCAAAGTCATGAAAAGCAGGAACATGCAGCCTAGATTGCTCTACCCAGCAAAGATATCATGTAGAATTGCCAGACAGGTAAAGAGCTTCCCAGACAATAAAAAACTAAAGGAGATTATCCTCACCAAAACAATATGAAATGTTAAAGGAGCTTATTTAAGAAGAATGGGGTCAAAACTATAACAATGAAATGGCAATAAATACATACCTATCAACATTTGAATCTAGAAAACAAACCCTCATATATCTGGAGAAACCCAAAACACTACTTTGCAAGAACATAAGCACTCCTATGTTCATTGCAGCATCATGTACAATCAGAAAGGTATGGAAGCAGCCCAAGAGTCCATCCATAGATGAGTGGATAAAACAACTATGGGACGTTTACACAATGAGACATTTACTACTCAGCTATAAAAAAGAAGAAAGGTTTACTCTTTGCAACAGAATGGATAAACCTGGAAAACATTGTGCTAAGTGAAATAAGCCAGTCAAAGGAAAACAAATACTGTATGATTTCACTCATATGTAGACTCTAATGAATGCACTGAACTAAGAAGCAAAATGGAGACAGACTCAGAGAGAGCAGGATGACAGCTAATGTGTGGGGGCTTAAGGGGTAGAGGGATCAAGCAAAAAGAAAAAAGAATTCATGGACATGAACAGCAGTGTGATGATTGCAGGGGTAAAGGTGTATAAGGGGCATAAATGCTAATGGAAAAAATACAATAAAAACACTATTAACTAAAATAAATAAGTACTAAGCAAACAAGGAGAACAGTGACCAAATCATGGGTAAGGAGATTGTTTGATGGTTGCCAAGGGGAAGGGGCGGGGGATGGAGGAGAATGGGTGAAGAAGTGGAGAGATTAAGAAGTACAGATACGTAGTCACAGAATAACAATGGTGAGGGAATTGCCTGAGGGAATGAGGGGTGCTGGTCGATGGGGACAAAGGGGGAAAAATTGGACAACTGTAATAGCACAATCAATAAATTATAATTTTGAAAAAAACAAGTGATAGGAGTGAAAGAATATTTAAATATCCATATACATATAAGTATGTAGTTTGCTTGTCTGTGACAATTTTATGGTGTACATAAACTATTTATGAGAAAAATCTGTTTATCTTAGAATTCAAAGTTTTGATAGTTTCTTTCTTTTTATAAATGTATTCTATTGATTATGCTATTACAGTTGTCCCATTTTTTTCCTCCCCTTTATTCCCCTCTGCCTTACACCCCCACCCCCAGCATTTCCCCACCTTAGTTCATGTCCATGGGTCATACATGTAAGTTCTTTGGCTTCTCCATTTCCCATACTACTCTTAACCTCGATTTGATAGTTCTGAATTATGATGTATTGAGGTATATCTTTCACTTTTGCTGGAGAGAAGATCAGTCAGCAATTTAATTTCTAAAAATCTTGGATTTTAAATACTATTGATTGGTTTAGAAGAATCGATATAAAAATATTAATATTACTATCTGTAAGAAAATTGTCACACAACTGAAAGTGTTTTTTAGAAATAGGCTATAGAAAGAGTGTTTCTCAGTTTAGTTAGTGATTTTATGAATCTATAATTACTAAAATTTCAGATGTTTACAAAATATTCTGCCAATCACATTTGCTTTTCCTCCACTTAGTACTGCAGTCAGAAGCTTAAAAGCTGATGGTGACCACCAAACTTCTCATTTATTTTGTAGTCTCTTTTGACCACACCCACCAATACCTAGATGAAACCTGGGATTCTCCTACATGATTCCTAAGCATCTTATTTTTACCTCAAAACTCAAACTTTCTTTGATGTTGTAAGGGAGGGAGCAGTTTTTTTCACTCCTCTTGGGGTCCCTGGCTGGGTCCAAACATTAAACCTATAAAGAGAGATTAATAGGAATAAAGCATACTGATTTTACAGAATGTTTACATGTACATGGGAGCCTTCCCACAAGATAATGAAAACCAAAAGAAGTATGGCCTGAGCGAGAAGCCTTTATGTGTTTTAGACAATGAAACAACTTGTGAAAAATTGACAAGACAAAGGATTGGGTTTGGGGATAGTAATGGTGAAGGAGTAACCAGAAAACAAGGTTAGTTTAACATAGTTTATATAATTTTCTAACCCTGAATTCTTCTTTTCTGGTGATGAGAATGTCTTCCTTCCTTCTCAGCAGGAAGGCTACTTTTTACATTGGAAGTTTGTGACCTGTTTCAGGGAAGGGCTAAGGCGGGATGTCACCGTGACCTTCCTTTGTCCGAAGTTTTCTCAGACTCCTCTCACCTTAGGTATTCAATAGGCCAAGCTGCCCTATTTTGGGACTGGGTGCTCTGAACCCCATCAGTCTAAATGGGGGAAGTTCTGCGAGACTTGCATAAGGAATAGAAGATTCTTATTATGCAGACTAGGCTTTGTTGTGTGTGTTTTTTCAGAAGGTTTTACTTCTTTTATATCCAAAAAACAAAATTTGAAATCTTCTGTAATCTCTTTGTAGGAAGAAAAAGAAAGAATGACAGTAGTGAGATTTACAAGACAAAAGTGTTTTTCCCAGATTGGGTTTTTCCCACTGTTTAAGGCTCAATGTTAAACTCTACTTTGGCAGAACCTCTAGTTCCTACATGCTAAGAGCTATTATTTGAAACACTTAATTCAAATTTACAGTTTTAAAAAGGCACTAATTCAAATCTCTTTAGAAAACTTAAGAACTGCTTGATAAAACAGCAGGCATCTGGCAGATGTAGAAGAGTGTCTTTCTTTTAAAAATATATACATATATGATTTTTACCTGGTTATAAAACAATGTAAGTATATGTATATATTTATGACTTTATAGGAAATGCAGTAAAATTTTTAACAATAAAAATAAAGTCACCTATAATTCCATTGGATAGATACAAACATTATCATTTTGATGAATGCCTTTTTAGTGTTTTGAAAATGAATGCATGTAAATATATAGACATAATCACATTTAAATAAAAAGTTGGAAGATATTGCACGTACTATGTTATATCTACTTTTATACTTGATATAAGTTGGCTTTTTTAATTTAATAAATATTTTTAGAAGGGGTTTTCAAATAAAAAAACTAAAACTCGGATTCAAGGGTTAGACAGATCTTGCCCAGAAATGCATGTTGGCAGCCCCTGCCAGGCCAGCATTATGACCACCGACCCTAGAAGAAGGCTCTCTCTGCCCCATGAATGCCCTCAAAGATGTCAGCATGGCCTTTATTTCCAAATGCTGTGGCTGGAAAATGGCCCAGCTCCCTGGAATCTGCAACTGAATCAAATGGTCAGGAAAGGACATTTATACTAGGACATTAAAAGCTCTGTGATTTCATAAGTCTAAAATCCTTAGTAAGGCTCAAATCCAGAGGCACCAAACCCGTTAGGACTAGAGTCTGAGCTATGTTCTTTTCCTCCTAAGTATAATCACCAAATGTTGTATCTCGACTCCATAATCAGGTAAATAGAACTTACTTCAAAGGAAAAGTATATGGTAGTTTGTCATTCTTATTTCAATTTAATTGTAATCTCTTCTATTATTGGTAGCTAGATATAATTACCATATTCCATCTCTTTCTTTTTAAAAATGGATGTAAATACCTATGATTGAAACCAGTGAAAACAACAATATTTCACTTTACAGTAAGATAAAGACAAAAAGAAACAGGGCTGATTTGCATGTCAGTATTGGTAGATACAGGGAGAGAGCAAATGAAGCCAGGTCTTATTCTCACTCAAGCGTTGTATTCTTCAGATTGTGCTGATAAGGAAAACAGGTTTTTAAGGGGCAGGGGGGAAGTAAAGCACAAGGTACAAGATGAGAAAAGAAAGAGCAATATATAAAAGGGATTCTTATAAGGATAAGTAGTGTAAGTAGAAAATGCAAGTCAACTTAAAGAGCCCAAGAAAAAAAGGTGATGGCGAGGACAGAGGAAGTATGGAAGGTAGTATGACTATTCAATGACTCCTCAGCCCAGAGAGGAAAATGCAGACTACTCCCTCAACAGCCAAAGGGAAAGGTGACATAGAATTCCAGTCTTTTCTGCATTTAGCAGTCATTAAAACTATCAAAAGATTTATTTGGACTATCTCTGGTGAACAGCAAATTCAGAAACCCTATTAAGTTGTCCAGCACAGGCCATGATACCCAGCACACATGGTTTCCTTTTTGTACAAAAAAATACAAATATTTTGCCGGATATATGGCAGAAATTGTACACCAAAGGTAAAACAAAAGGACATGCAGTGTTCCCCATCTGTGATGACTTTTCAGGAAATAAGAAGTTGCCTCTGCAGCTGCAGTGCTAGGAGGCCCAGTGGCACAGCTCTGGTGGTCTCTACCTTTGTTGAAATAAAATTGCTTACTATAGGCTAAGCTCACAACAAATGATCATTTTTCATGTGTGTGTGTTTTTGTTTTTCCTTTTTGTACAACATTAATTGTGATCCTAAGCAAGGCCCTTCCCCTGTTTCTTCATGTATAAAATCAAAGAGTCCAGGCTAAATGGCCTTTTACACATCTACAATGCCATCATTACCATATCAAGCAATTTTAATCTGATTATTGGAAACCATTAGAATTTGCAAAGCCTTCTTGGTGTTATTCACTTGCTTCAGTGTGACCATTTAAAACCCAGGCCAGTGGCATAATTTCCTTAATGAAGATTTGCCTTTGTAACTCAGAGGCACAAGCAAATGCTGATTGATTATGCCTCTCTGCTAAGTCAACTATTTTGCTAAAAGGTGTGTGGCCTAGATAAAGAATCTCGATGACATAGTTCCATCTGTGAGTAGCTTTAGGGTTTAATTGGGAGCTAAAACAAAGATAACATAAACCAATTGGAAGACAAAGAGCTCACAGACAGTATTTCACTTAAAGGGCTTAAGTTGTGCTACAGACGTTGGGTGATGTGTGCTCTGGGATTCAGAGTAGGAAGGAATCACCTCCTGGGATCCTCGGAACCCAGGCTAATGAACCTTAAGTGAAGGCATTGACTCCTTGAGTCTATGGGCTCAATTATAATCCATAGCCCTGGGCTACACTATGAAATCCCCAGCTACCTTTTAAAGTATTACGTTAATGATGAAGATAGACAAAAGGTGAGGGGGTTAGCCAAACAACAGATATGCATGACACACACAGACAACAGTGTGGCGATTGCCCAGCCAGAGGGAAGAGGGCTGAGGGCCCGGTGGTGGTGGACAAAGTAATTGAGGGGGGCAATGGGAACATCTGTGATAGCATTAACAGTGAAAATAAAGTTCAAATAAACAAGAAACAAAAGCAAAAAAACACCAAAAACCAACTATCAATATTAGCTCATGAAAGAAAGGGCATTTTGGCATTACTTTTAAATTTTGTTATTTTCAAAAATAAAAGCTAGCTCTTTCAAATAAAAATAGAATGATGAAGATAGACAATATGGAAGGACAGATCCTCCCCACTGATTAATTCCGTAAATGCTCTTCTGTCGTTGCCAGGTGGAGTACTAGCCCTGTGGAGAATGAGAACACTTATACCTGAATCCTTCAGAAATTAGTGAGGTTTATGATTATGAAAATGAAGACCAATGCAGTTTTCAGTCATAACTGCTCTCTCTTTCCTATTTGAACGCTATTTGTCTTTCAAATGCCAGCTCCAGTATGAGTTTTCTATCACTTCCACCACTGGATTGCTATCTTTTTTAGAATTCACATTATTTAATACATATTAAATAAAGTGACCAATGCAAAAAAAATGTTGAGAGTCACAAAACACGTTTAAAATGTAAGTATTGTTGCCCTAAGCCACGTGGCTCAGTTGGTTGGACATCATCCCGCAGAGTGAACAGATGGATTCCCGGTCAGGGCACATGCCTGGGCTGTGCTTTCAGTCCCCATCTGGGGCCCCTGCAAGAGGCAACTCAGGGATGTTTTTCTCCTTCTCTTTCTCCCTCCCTTCCCCTCTCTCTAAAAATAAATAAAATCTTTTTATAAAGTATAAGTATTATTTATATTATTGTTACTCCTAATTTGGCCTACCCTGGATATGGCAAATATATATCCAATGTATAAATTTTTCTTATATTTCCTGGAGTGCTTCATGTGTTATGGGTATTAGATAAATATTTCTTGATTACTCATTATTAATCAGTATCAAATTGTATCAATGCTATCGTAATTCAGATAGGAAAACAGATGACCACCCATCCCCCAAAAAGAAACATAGGCAACCTGATTCCTTTGAAGAAGTTAAAGGGTCAATATTCTTACTGCTTTTTTATTTTCAATTTTGGTAACATTCAGCATGTTTATGGTTTAATTGAAAACTGAGGCATTAGTGTAGTTGACTTTGAGGAAATATGTATGCTATAAACATCATTCATCTTTTGAGCTTTTTCTTTTATTTTTCAAGGAAAAAATAGGAATACAATGTACTTTCTTTAAAATTGAGAAACAAATTGGTGTGTGATTGGCCAAAGACAAAGTCAGAGACAAGACTAACTTGTTTTTATACGTAAACTGTTCTTCCGTATACCTTGTCTATCTGTTTCATCCGTTCCATTCCCTCTTTAAACAAAGAATCAACCGGGCTTTTCTTTTTTTCTTTTTTCTGACAACCTCACAGGACACATTAGCCTCTGAAAAGCAAAACAGCAGTGGACCTGTACAAAGGATTAGCTTGGGAGTTCCTCTAAGGGACATGATCATACGATGTGCACAAAGCAAGTAATTAATCCCCTGGGTAGCTGTGCTGTCTGTGTGCAGAGTAAGCTGAGTGTTCCATCAGTTTTCTAAAATTAGGAAGGGTAAGTGACGTTCTCTGTGCTCATTTACCCAAGAAATTTTGACATAGGTAAATGAAGTTCTACTCTCCTTACACTTTCTCAAAAACCAAGCCTAGCTTTTTAGGTCCCTCAACTGGAATCTGTCAATCCTCTATCACAGTGGACTCCCTAATCAAGGAAGGGTCTGCTAGGTAAATTGGTAATGAGGAAAGACAGAAGGATGGTAAACAAAACAGTCAGAAGTGACCTTGGCCAATATTATTGACAAGTAACTTGCTTCTTCCTCTCTTTTGCCCCAAATTCCTACTGCCTCTCTCAAACCAAGCCCCACCTTGGTTCTTCCAGAAAATGGTCTTATACTCTGCATGATCTTGGCCTCAGAGCCCTGGCCTTGCATTTCTTTCCTTTAGGCTTAATTTTGTGTTGCTCTTAGGGGTTTATTTCTACTCTCAGTTATGTTGAACGAACGCTCTTCATTCCAAGAGGGTTTTGGAAAACCTGTGGAATTAGTGAGTTCAAAATTGGTCCTCAAAACTCTTTGTCTGACCATTTTCCTAGCTTTAACATGACCCTCTGATGCATTTAATGAAAGTAAGTGTAAGCATTCTAAGACAAAGACATTATTTTTGATGTGGAATGTTAGTTTCTGTGCCCCTTGAGGAAAATTTTGTCGTTGTTATTGTGTGTGTATAAATGAATGTGGTGAGGAGAACATATCATGATGGAAAGATGACTTTCTCTGGCCTTGTGTCCTGTTATGACCCTCTGGCTTTGTAAGGTGAAAACTTGAACCTTTTATAAGAAAAGAACATTATTCCACATTTTCTTAGGAATTTGCAGCACCACCTCGATATTTGGATGTGCTGCTATGAAATAACCTTTGAATATTTTCTAGCTATTTTAGCTATGGCAGTGGTCCTTCTTTTAAGAATAATGGATTTGTGCTATTTTTGATTGTGGTTTCTATGTTTTTATTCTTTGCTTATTGCTATTGAAAGGAGTTTCCCCACAACAAATCAGAACTGTGTGTGTTGTGCATTCTGTCTTGGAAGCAATAACTCATTTTGTAATGTAATAAAAGTATCCACAACTCCATAGCGCCATGATTTAATCATAGTAGTGCTTTCAGTTGAAGAGATTGGCAGTGCAGTCACTGAGTCTCCTCTGCATGGTAAGCCTTTAGACTGGTTTTTTTCTGGTGTTGCTGTTAAAATAGAGAGAGAGAGACCTTTAACCTCATATGGTAAGCAGCTGCTGTTTTCTGATTCTCTGGACTTACTAGGATGAGTTAACAGGAAGTTGGTTGTTTCTAGGAACTCAAAATCAGAT
Organism: Carollia perspicillata; assembly: GCA_004027735.1. Lineage (NCBI taxonomy): Eukaryota > Metazoa > Chordata > Mammalia > Chiroptera > Phyllostomidae > Carollia > Carollia perspicillata. Next base: position 23,184 of record PVKM010004021.1, on the reverse strand, counting down.
CAGAGAACACTTTGCCTTTCAGTGTGTTTTCTCACCCAAGTCTTCTCTACCAAAGAGCAAGTATACACTTCAACAGAAGGGGACCTAGAATTAGTTAGTTGGCCTTTCCCTAGGATAAATCCCCTAGGAATGCATGAGCAGTTCTTATACTTCTTTATATGACAATATTAAGCCCATACATATTGAATTTTTTCCGGGAAAAAAAACACCTGAGTTGAAAGTTTCACTCTTTCACTTTTTAAGAAGTGGATTAGTATGGATAGTAAAATTTTATTTTCAAGCAATTTTGGGGACAGGATCAGTCTGAAAAAATAATTTTCTTTAAAAATATTTATAAAGATATAAACGCTTCATTTCATATACCTCATCAATTGCCATAATTTTTATCTTATTTTCTTGAGAAGATCTCCCACCCAGACTTAATTTTAGAAGTAGTTGGACAAATTTTGCCATTTCTGGTGATGATATTATTCCAAAGAAAGTGGATGTGTGCTCTTGATATGAGAGAGACTCGTGATCTTGTTCCTACTTTGCGTCTCCAAAAGACAGGAGCCTCACAAAAAAGCTCTTTGCTAAACTGCATCTGCAGTGTTCATCCAATCACATGCACAGAGCCTTCAAAATCTGTTAAGAAAATTGAACTATAACTGTGCTCTAATGTCGGAGGGAAGTTCTCCATTTACTGTGCCACGCAGGGAAATTATTCTCTTGCTAGAGGACATGGCAATCTCTTTCTCATTGACCTGCTTGCACTGGTTTATTATTATTTGTGTTTATTTTTTTGTTGGTTACCTCTTACTGCTGATAGGAATGCCTACTTATTTATTGTTTTCTCCATCTGTCTGTCTGTAATTGATGTTCTTTCAAATGATTGCTTTGTCATTTATCTGTTTTCAGATTTTGTTTTAAAAATGCTATTTTTGTGTAAAGAATAAATGGCTAATTTCCTTTAATGTGAAGTGTTAATGGGCTTCTAGGTGCATAGTGATTGTTTTATAATGTTATCTATTCTGTTTACCTCTATGTACATATGTATGCATCCAATTGTGGCTAATTTTCTTTTTTTTATCCCAAGGAATTTTCAAAATTCCTTTTCTTTAAAGGAAAGATATAAACTGAAATCTCAGGGTCAAAAACTGGTTTAAAAATATACCCTACTACCATGTTATTTTTAATTCATAAATATGTTAGTTGTTACAGTTGTCCTACTACATGAGGCTGTACTCATTTCCCATACTAGCCATCTTAGTGCATTAGAAAAATATAACAGATTGAAAGCTTCACTCAACAGACTAGGTTCATTAAGTCTTAAGGACTCTTATGATATTGAACTTGAGAAAGATGAAAGCAGTAACAGTCCATTGATTTCACACAATGTCACTTGCTAAGTGGTCTCCAAACCAAGAGAGTAACCTCTGGACCAATGCTGGTCTGTGCTGGTTCTGAGCCAAATATCTAATCAATACAGTGATGTGAAGTTAAGCTGATGTCTCAGGATGCAGTCCTCATCCTAAACAAGCTACACTGTTGAACTGGCTGTGTAGACTGGTGGCAGGGACAGCTTGGAGACTTCCAGAAGGATGCATGCTATGACTTCCTGGTCCAATGTTACTGCCTTTATTCTTTGCTTTATTTTTCTCTTTATTTCTTTTGTTTCTTGCTCATTAGCCAAATCATTTAAAAAGTTCTCTCACTATTTTGGTTCTTTTTTCTCTATTTCTTTACTTTTCATGTATTGTACAAATATTATTTACAAATATTATTTAGTCCCAAGATATAATTAAACCTGTTACAGATATGAGTATCTCCAATCAGAATTGTCTACATTTTTTAAGAACTAACCATCATTGGTACATAGTGATTTGCTTGGAGTCATTGAATAGGTGAATAATAGATTGCCTAGATTCATTCATTTGACATTCAAATGGTACCAAAATACAATAAGTGTATTATTTTTTTTATTCCTTTAATGTAGACAGTTGTGTGAAGGGCAGACTTTTAAAACTTGAGAACTAAATCACTGAAGGCATCCCTAAATGTTCTTTCTGCTTACTAATTTCATGATCTAAGACAGGCCATTTGTCTGGATTTTTTCTCCCCTTGGTAGAAATGATCATCATTTTCCCATCAGCCTGCACTAGGTGCTTGACAAGAAAAAGGCATCATCATGGGTGAAATGCAGTTAGTGTGTAGAGTATTGTCATGTAACTCAGGAGAAAGCATGGTTTTCTACCCTCTGCTGTGACAGGTTTAATGGCATTTCAAAAGGTCCTTTTAATCTACCAGGTAAGGAGCACTGTGATGATTTAACTGGGTATCTATAAAGGACTTAAAATTCTTCACCCTAAACCCCAAAACACATGAACATGTACAAACAACAAAGATCTATCGTGTTGGTGAACAGGTGAAGATTCCCTTTGGGTAAGAATTAATAAGCTTTGGACTACTGAATTGATATCTGGTCTTTTCCAACGAGAATGACAGAGAAAATGACACCAGTTCTGCTTTTACTTTCCTTGTCTTTTCACAACTTAAATGACTGCCAGAGTAGGATAATGAATTCCTTTTAGGATCTGAATCACTTTGTGACAATAGAACCTACCAAGGCTCATCATCATTCCAGCTTGGAATGATTCTTATAAGTAGAAATTATCTTAACATGTATTCAAAAAACAAATCAGCCAGGGTGGTTTTTGCTTAATAACATTTAACACAACCTTTTTAATAGGAACTGCAGTAATTATAGATTTTAGACCAAGAAGACTTCAGTAACTAGATAATTAGGTTTTAATAAAACTTGGACTCATTTTAGACTGTCATTTCTGTGGATTTTGTAGTGTATTGATTTTGGATGGAGTTGCGAGGCCAGTCATGTGGGGTGTGTGACTTTAGAAAGTAAAAATGTTAACTGCTAATAATAATGCTCAGCCACTTTTCTGTTCATTTCCCCCCTTATATTTATGTCTTAATTATCTGTAGTCATAGAAAGAATTACTACATGAAATAAAATATCCTCTACTATATCATTTTACAATCATAAAATATAATAAAACATTCTATACAATTATTGTTTAAAGTCATAAAAAAAGAAACAAAATATCCACTCCAAATATCATTGCATGTTATCTGCTATAGTGCTTTACTGATAAACACACCTTCCTCCTTCATGATCTTGTGGACTGAACAATTCGGTATATGCTGGATCAAGTTCAAGGTGGCATGGTATTTTAACCTCAGAGAATAGAGTGGGAAATGACTGTAGAGATTATCAGGAGCAACCTTCTTATTTTCAGAAGAGGAAAATAAGGACTATTGAATAGTTTCAGTAACTTTGGCAAAGTCACAGAGTAACAAGTTAGGAATAGATCAATACTCCCCTAATTCAAGGTTGAATGCTTCCACATTACACGATGGCTTTTTCGCTGTGTTCATCTGCAATCTTATTTTCACTCATTTTAACACAGAACAGGGAGGCTTTACTAATATGAATTCAAAGTGCAGATATTGTTCTCATGAGAGAGGTAAAAGATTTGATTTATATTTTAAAAGTTATTGTATTTTTATGTATATTTATGTTGTTAACACAGCTTTTCAAAATTAACAAAATCTGTTTTGAGACTAAATTTGCTGCATTTTTTTGTTTGCTTTAAAATTGAATGTAGGCATCCTTTAGATAATAACTTAAGAGAAATTACAGTTTTGTGAGTTATATGCATGTCTTGTGACTTAAGTAAGTCTGTAGAGGCTTTTAGCGCATTTCCTCCATTCTCAGCAGCATTTTATTCTGTCAACTTTACATTCCATCGGCTAGGAAGTGATTTTTTTGCTTTCAAAAATATCATAGAGGACCTTTCATTTTTGCCATCTTTCATTTTAACTCCAGGAAAAATGAACCTCTCTGGGCTTACTTTGGAGGCATTTCTTGTTGTATAAATTTGTTAAGCAAAATCTGAGAAAGACATTAAATATTTGAGTTAATGCATAGAAAACTCCATTTGCAGGGCCAAGTTTGGCCTAGAGTAATGTGTGTGTAACTCCCCTGGATATCTCTGCACAGTCTGCATCCTTTGGGGCTTCAGGGTGGGAGTGGCTTGTGGAATATAAATGTTCAAAGCTTTGCAGATTTGAAGAAAGAGTTAATAGTTTAATTAGCAGTCTGAGTGTCTCCACCATGTCCTGAAATCAATCTGGGGGGAAAAGTTGAAAAGACTCAGTAAAGCCCATCAAATCTTTGTGAGGGTTTTTTCTTTTTTGTTAATTGAAAAGAAGGAAGATTGTATAAAATTCATTAACCACATATTCCCAGTTGGATCCTCAATTTAACCTGCTTCAAAATTGAATCTGTACCTTGGAGCAGCCATAGAGGAATAGGAAAAGAGACTGATCCCCGAGGATCCTGAGCGTCTCGTTTTTACGAGTCACAGTTTTGTCTGGCTGAACTCTGTGCTTCACATGTATGGCTTTTGCTGGTGTGCTCAGGTTCTCTGTGCACCTCACATTAGCACTACTCTCATACTGTCTTTCTTTTCTGAAACTTCATTTCCACAGGTTAGATCTGTGACTGGTCTTATTTCTACTGTGTAAAACTGCTTCTTCCCAAGGGGGGAAAAAAAACAGAACTTCTTTTACCACCTGTTTTTGCTATGCATGCAAGAAAGTGGCTAAATGGGAATTATGGTTCTTTTCTGTGTCACTTACATTCCTCTCCCCCTGAGGAGCATGGTTGCATTTTACAGAACAATAAGATTCAAGAAAGTTGGATCTTCCTCTTGAACTAAATGCTAATGTTTCCTACATCTTGCTAAACAGATGTTGTGTATGCTCATGGGAGATGTAGACCTGTGAAGATGGTCCCATTCACATCATTGCTCCCAAGGAGTTGCATATTTAATATGATAATTTGATAGGTCATCACAAACAAATGGCTTATTCTGACAAAATCAGTATACAATGACAATTTCTCAACAGTTGAAATAAAGGGCTTTGAGAAAGATTTTTTTTCCTAATTTGCCTAAGGGCATTGTATGGACCATGCCCACTATGGTTTTGGAGACAAAGGGTCTGGTAGTTCGAAGTTATATTTATGATACAGAATGTCTAACTAAACTTGTTCTTTAGGGAAAGGCTTTAAAACATTTTATGATAAGGGTCAACAGAGGTAAGAGATTACCTACAGAGCATATTTTTTTTCAGTAATAGTGGATTCTGTCACTGCTTGTCTCCTTCCGCTATTCAAAGGTGCTGAAAAATATACGACTCAACTTTATCTATAGATGCAGGGAGCTAAGCCTCAGCTCAGCTGTATTGTGACATTTGACCCTATTGCTCATCTGTGTAGCATAACTGGTAAATCAATACACCCTAACTTACTAAGTGCTCTGAATGCAGAACACAGCTAATAGATTTTTGATGAGCAGAGGAAGTAAATCAACTAGGCACAATGAGTTAAACAAGCAATTATATGCAGAGACCCAAACAGCAATCCAGCAAAAGAAAGGATGGGACAGTACTGTATAGTTAAACCTTTTTCATGAAGCAATTTCTGTGTGTCATTATAAGAAAAGGGAGCACTGCAAATGTTCAGATGACCAATGCAGCCAGTTCAGGTGGGCTTTGTGGAAAGGTCTTTTCAAAAGCTAAGGTTTATATCTAGGGAATATTTTAAGAAGATGAGGAGATACAAGTTAGCCTTGTCTGGCAAAAAAAAATACTTTAAAAGGTCTTATTTAAAGCTTGGTATTACATCTGGATAATATTTTAAAGATGATGAGGAAATACAGGATAGCTGTATCTTGCAAAATTTATTCTAGATGAAAATGTAGGCAATGGTATTCATTAGAACATTCCTTCTAACTTCTGTTTGACCTGTTAGCAGGGTACTGAGAAGTGTCTTCTGTGTAAACGTAGTGTGCGAAGTGCTACGGGGCTGTAAGGAGGACATAGTGTTTTCACGTGGAAGAAGATGAGTAGATTCATACCAATCGAACTCATTTTATTCCGAACTCATTCACCCCTCCTCCGATGTTTCCTATCTCAATGAATGAAAGGCCAGACACTTAGAAGTGACCTTTGATTTCTTCCTTTTTTCCTCTAAATTCAATAATCAAAAGTCCTTATAACATTACCTCCTGTATCTTCTCACATCTGTCTACTTTTCTTCATAGGTCATTACAATTTATTCTTAGTTTTGTGAAATAATTTTCTGCTGAGCTTCCTTGCCCCAAATCCTCCCCATTCATCCCATTTTCCCCATAGAGGCCTTGATAATCTTGCTAAATTTCAAAACTGATCTTGTCATTTCCCCAGTGAAAATCCTCCACACGGATCCCCTTTGCCCTAGTATAAACCCCATCCTCCTTGGTGCATGTCTGTTTGACATGTTGAAGTGTTGAAGAATAACTGGGAAAAGTATGGCAATTGATTTTTCCAGGGTGAGTGATCAGGCTACTTGTGGAAGGGACGACACTCTTTTGCTCATTTCTCTACACACTTATTTAAGCAAGGAGTCACCTCTTCGTAGGCACAGAAATATGTGATCAGCTTATTGGTGAATGCCCTATAAAGTTACATTAGAAATTGTCCTTTCCTATTGTGAATATATCACATACATCCTACTCATGTGTACGGGGATTGTGGGTTTTATGGTTTTATATCCCTAATGGGATTGAAATGGAAATTGTCTTAGTTATTTTGAGAATCTACATCTCAAAATAGGTATTATAGTGTATGAAAGAGAAATGGTATTTGCCAAATAGATGAGGATGTGGTAAATGAAGATGGAAATAACTGTTGGTTACAAATACTAAAATAGCAGAAAATAAAAGAATGCTGAATAGTTCTTGATAGGAGGATTTTCACATTGTTTGGAAAACCAATAACATCTTGTAGAAAAAAAAGTTTTATGTTTCTATTCTTAAAATGTGCCCTTTAGAATTATTTTTGATGTTTATTTGCATTAGAATAAATGAAATCCCAGCTTCAGAAATTTTCTTTGATTTAGAGCCTGCTTATTTTAGTTTTGAAAGAGTCTGAATTTGAGAAGCAACAAAAGAAACTTATTTTAGGCTATTCATCAAGAGCAGAGTTATTCTTTGGTTTTTCATTCGTTCTGCTTTGTTATTTTAACTTATCTGTCCCCAGTGTGATACTGGTTATCTAAAGGCTTGCCTTCTCTGATCCGTGAACATGACATTTTAATTTCTCTCCTGAGATTTTGTGTGTGTGTGTGTGTGATTTTGCATTTATGTTATATATTTATTTATATAAAATCATATATATATAATCATACACATTAGTGTATACTCCAGAGTAGCAGTTGATATATGTATAGCAACAGGAAATTATGACTTTTCTATTCCAAAGTTAACATTTGAAGAGGAAAATAATCAGCAACTAGAGCTTTTTTGAATTTTTTTTTATTAGCAGTCTCAATTTATAGTACTTTGATGGTATTTTCTAAGTTATAGTTCTTTTCAAGACATTGAGAAAGTTGCTGACAATCAGATTTTATCACATTATGCTTTCCCCTCAATTTCCCATTAATTAAGTCCTTTGTTATCCATATAATACGAAACTATTTGACTCTAAAACATCAAATGAAACTAAAGACTTCAAGATAGTTTCAGATATTATGTATTTTATTTTGTTCACCACATCAAAGGTTATTATATTATCTGTGAAGGACCTCATGGTATTCTGGGCTTGGAGGTAAATATAAGAACCAGGAGAGCTAGTTCTTATTCTCAAGATAAAATATTAGAGACAAATAATATAAAATCAATACTAAATGAAATAGATAAAATGTACTCTGTATTGATAATTATACACTTGTTTGTTTGTTTGTTTTTTGCTGTGACTATTATTAAGAAATGGAGATAAAATGCTTTGCTATAATGGTTGTATCTCGTAATTCACTCTAGATGAATATTCCTCATGATGTTTCTATAAAATATTACTTAGGCCTTGGACACTGTGGCTCAGTTGGTTGGAGAATCATCCCATGGGTCAAAAGGTTGCAGGTTCAATTCCCAATCAGGATACATGACTAGGTTGCTGGTTCTGTCCAAGACAGGACACATGTGACAGGCAATTGATGTATTTCTATCTCACATGGATGTTCCTCTTTTTTACTCCCTTCTCCTCTCTCTAAAATCAATAACCATGCTCTCACGTGAGGATAAAAGGGAAAATATATATTATTTAGCATTTTGATTAGTGTATGAAATACCTCTAAATAAAATTTCTCCCAATTTCTTACTACTAAGCATCCCTGGTAATTATTTACTTTCAGTGGAGTAGAGATTTTTCTCTAAGAAGGATGATGATATAGGGAAGAGAAATTGAACTGAACTCCAGTGAAATTTAAGGCAGGAGACTTTAAGCTCTGGGGTGAGCTGGTGGGAAAATCCTGATTGACATGAGGGATGGAGGAGGGAGGTTGCTCAGTGTGATTATGTGTTTGCTAATTGGTGATTATCCAAGTTTGGCTTCCCTTCCACAAAGGCTGGGGGAGAGGGGCACTATCTTCCTTGATGATTACATTTCAAAGGGATGGCTTCCAGGCCCTTAAGAAAGATATTCTTGGGTTATAAAGCTGTCAAGAAGCTGGGAGAAGATATATATCTCAAAGGGACAGAGAAAAAATTTACAAGTTTTCTAGATTAAATGGTCTATTTTCAAGCCAAAGGGTCAGTATGGGTCAATTAATCTCACTTTGCTTCAGCGTCATGGACAACATCCTTACCGTATTTTGCAAATGTGTGCCATTTTGTTTCTGTAAGGGAGAAAATAACTTGAGAATAAGGTAGGCCCATGAAAACATGGGCCCCTCTCCCTGTGTTTTCTGCCAGGGTGAGGAACGGTAGCTAACTATTAAAAAGGATAACATATTTTTACTAGCTTCTGTGGAAGGTTTTGGTAAAAGTGTTACATTACTCTGTGACCAGAACAAATCATTATGCCTCTGTGAACACCAATTCCTTTTAAATTTGTAAAACAGATAATTACAGTTTCCCTATCAAATTTACTTGACTGTCATGAGTATAGAAATGCATGGAAATGTTTTGTCATTTTGTTTCAAAGTCTATCCAAACATTCTTTGCAATACAAATGAGAGCCCGGAATGCACAGATATGTACAGAATGTAAGTTCTGTTTTCTCACGTAGTAATGACAGTACAAGGTTGAAGGGTGCAATTTGGAACCTGCGGCTGCCATCTCCAGATCTAAGGCAGCTGTCTCAGTTTTTGTCATCACTTAGAGAAGAGAGAGAGGAGCTTGGGCAGGAAAGTGAAGATACATGTCAGGGCCTGGACTAAAAAAAAATGTATGTCAGACATCATTTTTGGTCATGTGTCCCTGGTGAAAATTTAGTCATATGGTCCCGTCAAGCTGCAGGGGAGAATGGGAAATGCAGGCTCTAACTGGACAGCTGAAGGCCCAGTTTACATACAGTTTAGCTGTTTGCCCTGCTTTGAGTTCTGTCATTAAAGAAAGTGAGATGGATGGGGTTGGACTTCAGCTGTGTCCACCACAGACATAAATGGAAGGAATCATCAAGGCAATAGAAACTTCTTAAAAGGGACAGATTGGACAGTACCAAATCACTCAGACAATGCTATGGGTTATTAAAGTACCAAAATTTAGTTAAATTTATAACTAGATCATTCTCAGAAAACAAAGCCTTCCTACTTTTTCCTTAGGCCTTATTTTGGTAATGCTTCCTATTGTCTGATATTCATAGTTGTATTGATAGTGTCCAAGCAAGGGTTACCAAATTATATAACAGTAAAAGTCCATGTGGCCAAATAACTATTATTTTAATGCTATGTATATGTAATGGGTACCGTGTTTGGTACATGGTCTGTGAACCCAGTCACATCATTTTTCTCAGTATATAGTTGAATTTTCAGAAAGCTCTGTATTATGTTTTAATTCTTGCAAATTGCTCACCAATTTAATAAGAGCTGCATCTAAACAGTTAGTAATTGCTTATGATAATGAGTGCAAACTGATTTGCTAGAACGTGTTAATATCACAAAGCACTGTTATCCTGCCGGCTGTTCCAAAAATACTGCTCTCTTGGTTAAATGTAGCTTTTAGAAGGCATTATTGTTACACATCTGACTAAAATAATCATTTCAATAGTATCTACCCTATGACTTCAATGTACCCAAGAAAGAACAGAAAGGCTTGGCATTCTTCGATAAATGATTTAGAATATTCTAGAAAAAAAAAGGAATCCCATTCTTAATAAGTAATTCTAATTAGTGATTGTAGTGGTAAGCACATTATACTGTGTTAGAAATGGCCTCCTTTTCCCCACAAGAATCATAAAACTTAATTTTAAGGACTTCAAAGACAGATGGCAGGCAACTTCATTTGAATACAATAACTGATTTAAAATGAATTAAACTTTTCAGGATGATCTGAGATCTGAGGTCGGGGTGTCTTTAAATTTGAAGCCTACCTTACTCTTTAATAATGCTCATCCATCCTGGTCCTATAGGTCATTTTCAACTATTTTCAGAGTTGCTATTTGAAGACACTAGAGCTCAAAGACTTATGTTTCAAACCTGAGGGTCTTTTGAGATTGGGGACCTGAGTGTTCGAGGATCTGAGGTGCAGATTGGAACCACTTTGTAATTTCAGTCTAGGAAGATAGGATTTTATGAACCAAATACAAAAGAAGAAAGGTTTGACACTTCCCTGCCCCAGGGCTGATTGGCACTTTAATCCGCCCTCTAACGTTCAATCATTTCCACTTCAAAAATGACTCTCACACATAGTTATGTATCTTCACATGGGTGGTGAAATAGAAAGAAGATCTCTATAGAAAAACATTTCTTTTCTCCAGCACTTTCAAAATTCATCTTTTTGTTGCATTCCATTGGCTAAATACCTTCATAGGTTAAAAAAACTTTGTCTTTGGATTTAAATCTTGCAAATACCCACAACTGCTTATCAAAGTAAGTGATCTAACTTCCCAATATTTTGCTTCTTATAACTGTGATTATGAAAGTATGTGGATTGGTATCTCCCCAAATCGACAGAATTGTATTCTTATTGTTATCTTCATAAGCTGTTTCAGAGAGTTGGAGATAAGGAATGCATAAATAAACAAACCAAAAATGCATAAGCTTTTTTACAATTTAGGTTGCTGTGACTGCTACGTTTTTTACTGAGCATAGTACAGGACTTAAACTAGAAGTGGTTTCTTTTCTGATAAAGATGGAAGGAACACATATGTGATAAGTAGCAAATATCACCAAGATACTTCTTATTAAATGCATTTTCTCTCTTAATGACAGTAATATCACATTTTCTACATTTATGAAGTTATATGACTCTTTGTTGAAGAAAATTTGCATTTCATAGAATTATGAATATACTGAGATGCTGGAACTGATTTGATCTCTTTAACATTAACCTTGAATCATCCTAATTTCTATTATATGATTTGCACTCTGTATTTATCTAGAGATTTAATTCAGTAGACAGATAGGAAAAGCAGTGCTTAAAAATGCATCAGTTTCTTTATTAATATAAGTGGATCTATTTCCTATTTCTGGAATCCATTTTGTGCCTCTGTGACTTTTCTCATGAAAATCCTTCCCACAAAATACATTTGCTCTTACTTTTCCAGAACCATATTAAAAAGAAATGGGAGTATTTCAGGAGACCAGGTGAATTCTCCAATTTGGCTGAAATGGAGGGTTGGTTTGTTTGGAGCATGTTCAAAGATGCCATTAGAATTTTTAACTTAATTTGGTAGATAGTGGTTTAATCATTGAAGGTCTTTCAATAAGAGGAGTGATTTCAATAAGAGGAGTGATTACAAATATAGTTAAAAAACAATCTGATGTTATTTGTCAGGCAAATTTAAAATAAGGTAGGTTTAACTTAAGAAGGGACAGGAATGTATCAGATAAGTAAGGGTGAGTATTTATTTCAACCTTTAAGACTGAAGGTGATACAGTATGAACAATGGCTACAAAAATGGAAATACAGAAATTCAAGAATTGACTTCTGATTGAATGGGTAGTGATTGTCGTGAAAAAACTATATTCTAAAGCCATGTCATATACCTTCATCACCTCCAGGGTCTAGTATAGTGCCTTATACATAGAAATGCTTAATTTTTATTGAGTGTATAGATGTTTTTATTCTTGAATTATGATGTTGCGTGCCTTTGTATTCTCTTTCTCCTATCATATTCTTCTACTATTGTCTCAGCATTATGTTTTGTTCTCTTTTGTCTAAAATCCCAACTCCTTATTCTGAGTTTGAGTCTTTTCCTCCTACTTCACTAAACCTGTCTGGCTTTCAGTCTTTCAAGCAACGTCTAAACTAACGTCTTACTGGATTTTATTTTTCTTGCTACATTAGAAGAGACACAAATCTTCCCTCTATAAGGACCACAGTTTTCTGTCTTTTGACTCATCTCTTCCATCACAGCACCACGTATACTAACTTTTACACATGCAAATATCAGTGATATATTACAAAAACATATGTTAGCAACCGCACTATTTTCTTTTGCCTCACCAGGGCACTGGAGTCCCTCTTAGATTCCAAACAAAGTACAGAAATTAGCTCACACTAATCGCAGTCAACTGAAATTATGAAGTTGGTTAAGTGAATTTTGTCTCAAGGCTATTTACCTACATGATTTTAGCACTAGAAACTATCATAAGAATTTCAATGATTTCTACAATGATTCACCCTGATTAATACATGAATAAATGGATGAATGAGAACTTGGTCTCCCAGGTGAACTGATCTCATATCTGACTGCTCTACTTAGGCAATTTTTATTTTACTCTGAATTTTTAGATATCTTCATGTTAAAAGCTTAATTGTGGTTTGTTTACAAGAAGCTATGTTTTAAACAAATTTCTTACATGCAGAAAGAAAACTTAAGTCCTGCACCTACCTCCAAACGCTCTCCAGCTCTCGCAGCCCAGCAAGGTCTCCAACCACCCTTTATTTCTAGAGCTGGGGAGTTTACAGGCTATCCCTGCTGCAGATGTCCACTGTCAACAGTCTTACTCAAATTCGAAATTGTTCCTCATGATTAATACATTTCTTTTTAAATCATTGTTTTGAAGTAATTTTAGATTTACCAAAAATTTATGAAAGTAAAACACAGGCTTTTTAAAATCCCATCAGCTACCTTCCTCAAAGTGAACATCTTATATAACCATAGTACAATCATTAAAACCAGGAAATAAACACTAACACAATGTTATTAGCTAAAGGCCTTATTTAAAAAATTACCAGTCATCCCACTAATGTCCTTTTTCTACAAGTTCACGATGTAAACCAAGATCTTCCACTGCATCTAGTTGTCATTTCTTCTTGGTCCCCTCCAGTGTCGGACAGGTCTTCAGTCTTTCTTTGTTTTGTTTTGTTTTGTTTTTCCTAATCTTGGCTCTTTTGAAGAATGCTGCCAGTTATTTTGTAGAATGTTTTAAATTTTAGTTTCTTGGATGTTTTCTTATGATTAGACTGAAACTATGCATTTTTGTCAAAAACAGCACAGAACTGATGCTGTGCCCTTTTCAGCACATCACCTTTGGAGGACCTGAATTTGATGTTCTGTTTTGGAGGTGTTAATTTCAGTTACCTGCTTACAGTGTTGTCTTCTGGGTTTCTCCAATGGCGAATAAATTCTTAAAGCCTAAGAACCAGCAGGCTATAGCCCGCTCTTCCCTGTACAACATGGAGATCTTTAGGATGGGTTATTCCAGCAAACTGTGGGAACAGGTACTGACTCCCTTATGTTCACCAGGACCTGGGTGAAGAGTCTCTCGACTCTCCATCTCAGTCGTTCCTTACTCTGACATCGTGAAATGAAGAATGGGGTTCATTATCAGGGTGATCTAGGCCATCTATTCCCTCATCTTAGTTTGCTGTATTTGGTGAAATCCTTCAGATGTCTTATACAGCTACAGACATTTACTCCATTTTGCTAACAGATGTAGGCATGGAGTTTGTTAAACACATCTGAGAATCAAGAGCCTTATGTTATTTATTATTGTAGCAATATCCCTGACTTCATTCAAGGAACATGTTCGGTTCTTGCGCATGATTAATGAATGAAGGAAAGCACACGAGTCTCATGAAGATACCAAAAATTAAATCTTCTACTATCTTTAGTAGGCATACATTTAATATGGCAATTTTGATAAAAGATAGCTCTGATATACAATAGTTAACAAGTTAAAATAAATTGTGTGGATATAAAGGAAGAAAATCTGCCTTGGCTGGAATGAGAGTGGGGAGCAGGACTGAGAAGAAAACCAGCCGTGCAGCCAAGAGGCATAGAGCAGCAAAAGCAAAAGTCATTTTTTGGGGGGAAATGTGTATTTTGTTGTGAATGCCTAGGTCCATAGGGTTAGAGCTTAGTTTGAAGTGACCCGTGAGTCAGAAGCTAATGCTCTATCCAGTTCCAGTCCAAAATAACTAGTAAATAGTTTTATTTGGGGCCTAGTCAGGGAGAAAATAACTGTAACAGATAGGCAGGAAGATGTTAAATGAAAGGAACTAAGATTAGAAAACAAACAAAAACAAAACTTCTGATTTCCACCTAAAATTATGAATTGCATTGCTTGTATGGTGGCCCTTATTTGTTTTAAGTATGCCCTGGCTGATGTGGCTCAGTGGAATGAGCACTGGCCTGCAAACCAAAGGGTTGCCAGTTCGATTCCCAGTCAGGGCACATGTGTGGGTGTGGGTCAGATCTCAGTAGGGGGCACATGAGAGGCAACCACACGTTGATGTTTCTCTCCCTTTCTTCCCCTCTTTCTGAAAATAAGTAAATGAAATCTTTAGAGAAAAAAGAATTTTATTTTGTAAAAAAAGTATGTAATGCAAATACTTCAATATAATCACAGTCCAGGTTTGTGTTCAGTATTCAGTTCCACTGTTACAGCAGGAAGTGGTGCCATTTCCAAAAATTCATAAGGCCTTTGATTTATAGAATAAAAGTGATTATGGCATTAATAATAAAGATTTGTCTTCCGCTTCTCTGTTCAGCAAATTTGAAGCCTCAGAATGAGCTGAAGGCTTGGATAGCTTTTGAGGCATGATGCTTACAATAAGGCTTTGCAAGAGCCTCACACCTTTTAAAGATTCAGACTCGACTCTGAAAATGTCAGGATATAAATGAATCATTTCTGCTAAGTGTCATTACAGAAGCTTTGAATCTCCCCACACCACACAATCTGTGTACTATTTGTGGTATTCCTGAGTAAATGTCTAGGGTATGGACAAGGTCGGTCAGCCATTACTCCACTTACATTCTAAAGAATTACAGCAGTTAGTAAAGCACTTGTTTTAAAAAAAAATGGACAGTTTTTCCCATGTAGCATATTCTTTCTGTAAATGTCAAATATCAAAATGAAAAATACACATGAGCCATTTGTGTTATTAATCTTTCAAAGATCACAAGAGTGTAGAATTTTTATTATAAAATATAAAGACTAACCTGGGCCGGTGTGTGTGGCTTAGTTGGTTGTGTATGGTCCCACAAACCAAAAGGTCACCGTTTCAATTCTGGGTGGGACACCTGCCTGGGTTGCTGGTTCTATCCTCAGTCAGGGCACATATGGAAGGCAGCCAAGTCTCACATCGATGCTTCTCTCTCTCTCTCTCTGTCTCTCTGTCTCTCTCCCTCTCCCTCCCTCCCTCCCTTGTCCTCTCTCTAAAATAAAAAAATAAAATAAAATAAACATATAGAATATAAAAATATAAAATATTTATTAGAAAAAGATTTTTATTAGAGAAAAGTTTTGGGGCAGTAGGCAAAGGGAAAATTCTTACTTTCTCACTGAAGTGCATAATTACTGTTGAAATTATTTTTGAGAGAAATGATTCCTGACCTCGTAGGGATCATGATAGCTTTTTGCTGTTCTATTTTCTTGATAGTTTTATTTTAATTAAAATTTCTTATTGAATAAGCACACACCATTTGTTATTTTTAAATGGTGTCTTGGCTGGGATAGAGCTGAATCTCGCACAGAGTGGCTTGGTGAGATTTCTCTGCTTTCACGCCTCCCGGGTTTACCGTGGGGTCTGAGTGGCTCAGCCTCCTTTGATCCCACTGAAAGTTTAGGAGACATTTATTGTTAATGCCTAGTGAGACCCTGTGGACCCTGAGGGTCTAACAATATTTCTGATTTGCATGGGGTTCAACAGTTTCTATGAAAGAATTTGAACTGAGCTCCTGATTCACGTTTAATAGAAGAGCAGCTGTGCACAGACTCTTTACAGAGTGGCTCTCAGGAAGTTTCGATGCACAAAAGCAGGGTGTTTCCGGTTTTGACCTTTCCTGTTTTTCTCAATTTGCATTTGATTTTATTAGTAGTCCATAAGCTGTTTTTGAAAAATTTAATACATTTTCTTAATTTCTAAGTGTCTAGGGTCCTGGTGGAACATGCAACTGGTCGTATATGAAAAACCTCCCATTGTTCCTTCTGTCTTGAATGTCATTGTGAATTACTGTGGTAGGGCTTTCATCATTTGGGAATTATCTAAACTCTTCTGGAATTTTTTTTTCTTGGGTCTGATTCAGATGATAGGGTCAGTTTCTAAGCCATTTCCATGGCATGCCACGTTTGTTACCCTGTTTGTTTTATTCAGGACCTACCTGCTCTGTCTTGTAAAGTTGATGAGTGAAAACCTATCTCATTTTCCAGTCCCTTTAGTAGTGATGCTCATGTCCACTCTGACGAGCCTGCATCTTCCATCGAGAGTCTGAAATTATGATATCATATAGTCTTTATTTTCATTTTCCTCTTCCAGTGTTTCTCTACCCTTAGAAGCGCAGTAATATTGAGCGCCATCTCTTACTTTTTAATCACGGTAATTGTTATTACTTTTTATAATTAGAGTTGATTACATATTGTAGATGGGAATGCCTGTTACTCTGATTTCATTCATCTGTCCTCTTAAAATCCCAACTTTCCTGAGTTTTTAAGGCTATGTGAAAGATTAAAATTAGTGTGCTATTTTAATTTTAAACTATTGTGCTAAGTTTTATGAAACAATTCTTTGTGGTCTCAGAAAAATTTATAGAAACACAGGACAATTAACTGTAATAAAGTGTTTTCATTCATATAGGGTTAAGATTTATTCATTTATTATTTTTTTAAGTCTCACCAATTTAGAAATTTTACTATAATCTAAAACTTATTTTTTATACAAGGCGGGCTTCTCACTGTCTTCACTTTTTATGAACTTTACTCAGGAGAATAATTCCAAATAGGTAGAAGCTGTTCAGGAATTTAAATTTAACAGTAGCCTCTTGACATGATTGTAGAAAGAATGAAAGTTCCCCCCTGTTTGTAATTGTTTTACTTTTAATTTCCATCTGACTGCCTGGCAAACTTTTACTGGAAAAAGTGTTATATTCCCTGTTATATTTAATAGAATCGTAATGGCCTAAATGTTTCATGTTGATTTACAGGATGACATTTGAAGAATTATAGGCTTTCAGAAAAGAATCTTTTATTCATATATTTATGTTATGAGTTAGAAGCTAATCTGTTCAGAAGTTAATTATACTATTGTTCATGTAGCAATGATCCAGAGCAACCAATAATCACGCATACATTATTGGTTTTCTTTTTCAGAAAGGTTTATCCTTTTAGGGGAATATATTAGGCTTTTCAGGAACAAGTGAGGCTGAATTGTGCACGTTTTGGAAGGAGGTGGTAGACAAGAAAGAAGTAAGGAAGAGTCCTTTGTATAAATATTTGTTAAATAAGGTCTAAAAATATTTCTTATTATAACATTACAGGCCATTGGACATTAGACAGGAGCCCACGTGTAATTTTTAGTGTGCAATTTTTAGTGCAATGTAAAGTGTGTTGACACTGCTGAATTTGCATCCAATGGAGCCAGCTTTGATAATCAATTTGGAGTGAGGAATATAGACTGGCAGGACTTCAATGTGGATATTGCTGAAAACCTCTTTAAGTTTGAGTCAGTCATACATTCGGTGATATGATGGATGTCAAGGTTAATCTGTAATAAATCCATTAGTAGCCATGGCACTGATGTGCTAGGGCTTGCCACATGGCAGCATGCATAAGGAAAGCAGCAACAGGTTCCTCCATGTTGATGAAATGCTTGAAACTGACTAAGATGCACTGTTGCTGCACGTTGAAAGCACTTAGATAATAAAATAAAACATGTTTATATAAAAATAAAATTAAAAAAAATAAAGCTACATCGAAGTTCATTTTGCATAGACTTACTCTTTTATTTAAAGGTCACAGTGATTTTTTTCCACTAGGCTGTAATTTTTCCCATCCTTAGATGCTTTATGGTGATGAACTGATGTTCTTTTCCTCATGAAGGCTTGCATTTGATACAATTTAGTATTTTTCCATTGTCAGCTATTAGTGAATATAAATAATAATATAATGGGTTTATGTGGCAAAAAGTGCTAATCTAAGGAATTAAGTACTGAAAAGATTAATGAAAACTGGGGTGTAGGAAAGTTTTTTCTTAAAAGGCACTTGGTTTGACCACAACTTTAAAATGAATTAAACTTTTCTAAAGTCACTTACATTAAAACAAAACAACAATGTTACAGTATTAGTTATTTATAGTTTTACCACCTGCATACACACAAACATGCCATCTATTTTCTCTAAAATGTATTGGGTACTTAATATGCTCCAGAAACGAGACTAAAGTGTTACTGTGCACTATCTTAATTAATCCTGATAGAAGCTCTGTGAGCTAATAGTGTTATTATCCCCATTTTTTTTCAGATAGGAAACATAAGACTTAGAGAGAATAAATAGCTTGGTCAAGGTCATTTAGCTAGCAAATGATACAGCTGGAATTTGAACCCAGTTCTTCCTGAACCCAAAGTTTACATTCTCAATGTCTTAGTTATTCTGCTTCAGTAAGTACATCATGTCCTTGTTTCGAAAAGATCAAATTTAAAGGAAGTAGATTTGGAAATTTTAGACATCGGACCCACTATATTTTATTGTTGGCATATTCTCATATTTTTGAGATTGCGAAAAGAGTACCTGGCAATTTTCTTTCTTGATGGAAGGAAGGCTTTAAGAGCATAGTGATTTTGTAGAGTTTGATGCAAAAAGAAGTTAAGAAAGCCAAGATGGTTATGTAGGTCTACAGAAGAGAACCATGCCAGAGCTGGACAGCTAATCCCTTTGTTTATCATGGAATTGTGCCAATGAAGACAATCCAGTGTGTTATTGTGCATACACAAGGAAAAGGAAGAGAAATTGTTTTTCAGATACATCTGGAGAAAATGGACACTAGAGATAATTGCATTGTTTAGCAAATGGTAGTAAACTATATTTGCTTTGTTTTGGTGAAACCTAAGAATTGGAACATCGTTGCAAAGAGGACGGAGTAAGCTAACACTCACGCTAGTTACTAAGTTGCGACACTTACTGGAAAGGTTGAAATATGGGGTGAAATAAAATCTTGAGTAATAATATTTGTATTGTAACATTTATCTTGCTGAAAATGTAGACCTTTAAATTGTTATCCTCAAGTCCTGCGACTGAGCAACTAGAAACTTTCATAGTTCCATGAGTTTGGGAAGTGTATCCTAAACTAAATGTTAATCTACATATATTAAATGTTCTGTCATTTCACATTTACATGTCATTTTTTCTTTTTTTGAAAACATTGCGAGGTGAAAGGACAGTATATGATCATGAGGTACAAATGTCACTTTATGGATATGAGACATTAGAATATGATAAGAGTTGGCCTTGATGAATTCAGACTGACATATCCAATTAACTTTTTTTGACAGTCTTGTTATGATAACAAAAACATTTCGGTAATTAGAAACAATATAGGAGTCAGAGCCCAGTTACTAGGTTTCCTACCGGCTGTGCCACATACCGAGTTTGCAACATGAGATAACACGTCAGTCCTAATGTCTGAATTTCCTCAGATAGAGCACGGGAATAATGCCTGCCCTCCTTTCCATATAGACGTAGAGAATTGAGAATTGTTGTGAAAGTGATTTTTGACTTTAAAAATCACCACACAATGTAAGATACTTGTTGCTTTGCCACACTACTCTATTTGGGGGATTCTAGAAAACATCTGAATTCCTAAATATATCTCATATTGTCAAGTAGCGTCTCTTGTTTTAAATATATTTCTTAATTCATATGAAATGCATAGCCATTAGAGAACAAAGTTAATTAAAATGAAGAAAACAAAATTAAGTACCAGCATTCAGCAGCTACCACCACATCTTAATTTTAAAGAAATCTCCACATTTGTATATTCTTGTCCTATATTTATCAATGTAGACTTTCCTGAAATACTTAATATTTAATCATATATCAAAATAGCCTAGCAAAAAATATTTATCAAATAGTGCTTGCTTATTAATAGCCTGATAAACAAGCTTCTAATGATGCCAAATAATGGTTCTGGAAGGCTCTGGCATTCCTGATACACAAATCTGTATGTTTTAAATTTCCTTCCTTCCTTCCTTCCTTCCTTCCTTCCTTCCTTCCTTCCTTCCTTCCTTCCTCCCCTTCCTTCCTTCCTTCCTTCCTTCCTTCCTTCCTTCCTTCCTTCCTTCCTTCCTTCCTTCCTTCCTTTCTTCCTTCCTCTCTTTTTGCTTGCACACTGACTAGTGCCTTTGAAACACAACTTACCTTTTCTAACCTGAGAGAGCTGAACTTTTATTCATTAGTATCCAAAAAATTGAATAGAGATGTGCTTATCCTCTCCACTTTTGCATTTTCACAAATTTCTGTTTTGTCACTTTTACATTCAACATCATCCTGACGTGCTTCTTGAGTCAGGTCTATGGACCAGGACCTTTTAAACCAATCAGGCACAACAGGCATATTGAGAGTGCTTTGGGGTTTCTCACGGGCCTCTGAAAATGTCTCAGAATACAGAGAAAAGTTGGCTCCAATATACAAAAAAAAGAGGAAAAATCAATATTATCAGCTCTTTAATTAAATGTACGTAAGTGTAATATTGTCATCTTCATATAATTGGTAAATTTGGTCATCATGAAAATTTGATGGGCAGATATTGCTATTACATTGCTATTGCTACAGATATTGGGGTGAAACATATTGCTGTATGAGAGGAGACTCCCCCAAACCAAAATTAGCATCTGGAGGGCAGGCCCCGT
Organism: Carollia perspicillata; assembly: GCA_004027735.1. Taxonomy (NCBI): domain Eukaryota; kingdom Metazoa; phylum Chordata; class Mammalia; order Chiroptera; family Phyllostomidae; genus Carollia; species Carollia perspicillata. The sequence goes on along the minus strand of PVKM010004021.1, from coordinate 2,016 downwards.
GTAGTACAGGTGTCCCCCGCTAGATGAGTGAGCATTCTAGGAACCCGTCTGTGTCAGTGTATGAACTGGTATTGTTGTGAGAGGCTGCATTTGGCTCCAGTGAATTTTTTTGAAGGCTCTTCCAACACGTTTACCCATTTCATGATAGGTGGTTTTTTAGCTCCCCTGCCCATACTGTGCTGAGTGTTTAGCAGTTTTTGCCCCAAAACAGTGTGACCCCTGTGCCCCACCCTCCCCATTCACCAGCCCCAAGTGACTTTCTTTTTGTTTCCTCAATAAAACAAGTCCTCAAAGGGAAACATTTTGCCAATGTGAAAGAGGTGAAATAAGAAATGGCAGAAACACTGAAAGGCATCAAGCAACAAGTTCAAAAACTGTTTTGAACACTGGAAAAAAATGTCTTGAAAGGTGTATTTCATCAAATGGAGAATACTTGAAAGATGACTGAAGTTTAAGCATGTAAGATAAATACACAAATTCTGGTTTGGGGGTGGTTTCCCCTCATGCATACAACTTTTACACAGAAACCTTACTCTTGGTAGGAGGTATATTTCCATATATACAAGACACTTTATGGCCTAAGCTTTAATATTCACTCTTACTGCTTTCCTTATCATGTTCATGTAATAGGTGAACAATAAATACACAGTGGTGTTCTTTGTTATTGGAAGGCTACACTCCCCTCCATAAAATTGTACCCTAAGTTCTCTTCCTGTGATAACTAAGGATATATTTCTTGTGGCCCCCTTTAGTATGGAGGAAGGTCTCTTCATATATATGTGTATCTTCACATGTCTCTTCCAAGTATTCTGACTGAAAGAATTCATGTTATTACATTCAGTGAGATAGATTCAAGGGGAGCATTGATATAAGACTCTAATGCATTGGATGCTCAGTAAACCTGTTTGAAAACAAAGTTCTTTTTAAAGTAAGATGGATAATTTACTGTCATCACCACTGTAAAGTAAGATTTGAACACTCGCCATATGTGGCTATGACATTATTCTCAGTGCTGTAAGGTAGTATTCACTTTGGAGAAAAAGAATGTGTCTTTTCATGATGCTGGCTACTTTGACAGTTACTAGATGTTGCTTGTTAAATAAGACTTGACTTCTATGAATGGGATCTATTATCTTTATTTTCTTAACATGACTACTGGGGCTTATGGCTGTTCACCCATTAGTTATCATTTGTCATATGTGAATAGACCTGTTCCCCATAGAAGCTGATTCACGGCATATTGCTTCACTGTTGTGTGACCCTGTCACATCTGCGTGCAGCCCTTGTTTCAAAAACAAGTTGATATATATTTCTGCTCCTTTTGGAAGCATCCAAAGCCAATGTTTCCTATTAAACTATTTTTTTAATGGGCACAAAGAAAAAAAAAAACCCATCACATGCTGTGCTTGTCCAACTCCACTGGAAAAGCAGTAATCTCCCTTTTGTTCTGAAACACCTGCTGGTAGATTTAATGAGTGTATTAAAAACTAAGCTGCCCTGATATTTCTTTAAAATTTAAAAAAAACCTCTTTTCTCTTTCTTGAGAATGTTTGATTGAAATCTGTTGCTTATTTGCTTTGCCGTTTTGTTTTATTTGGCCAGAGTATAAATTAAACTCTTTACTGATATGTAAAGATAACTACCATAGGGAAGTGTGCACATCACACATTTGGAATAATTGGTTTTGTTTTTTGTTTTCCAGCTGGGACAACATATATCTTTAGCAAAGGTGGTGGACAAATCACGTATAAGTGGCCTCCTAATGACCGGCCAAGTACGCGAGCAGACAGACTGGCCATAGGGTTTAGCACTGTTCAGAAAGAAGCTGTATTGGTGCGAGTGGACAGTTCTTCTGGCCTGGGGGACTACCTAGAGCTGCATATAGTAAGTACTTTTAAAATAAGATTCAATTTTTTTCACTGTTAGCTTTTTGTAAGTAACTTATAATTCAATCTTTTGGAAGTTTCTCTTCAACAGCAACCAGCACTTTGGCATAGAAAATACAAATATGCTCTT
>PVKM010004020.1:15199-54260 GCA_004027735.1 Carollia perspicillata | reverse complement strand
GGTTGGGCTTTGTGCTGGGAAACCCCTTTAACACTTAGCCAGGCTGCTTACAACTCTGCCCAACCCTTCACATCCTGCTTGAGTTTAGAGGTCTTCCAACAGTGAAAGTTGAGGGTCTTCTCTGTTCTGTTCTGAGCACACACGTCCCATCCTCAGCATGTGCACAGCTTTCTAAATTCCCCAATGTACATGACCATCTTTAAATGCTCTGATTTTCCAAAGAAACCCTCTCCCTGGCTTTTCCTCCTTGCCTTTAGGCAGCCTCTTGCATGTCTCAACCCTTGGTCCCACCTGGGTGGCTGCCGGTTTTTCTGGTCACCTTATACTACTTTCAAGCAATGCCCACCATCTGTATCTGCTTCTCCCTGAACAGCACTACTCAGAAAATGCCTGAGGACTGTTGTAAGGATCAAATATGAGAATGTGTTAAGACTTTCACAGAGGATAATGCAAAGGAAAACTTATTTTAGAAAATATGTTACTTGACTTGTGAGCCACATCACATTTGTATCAGGACTTTATTACTAATTTTATTGAAGTAACATTGGTTAATTACATTACATACATTTCAGGCATACAACATTATAACTTAATATCTGTATACACTATGCATGCTCACCACCAATAGTCTGGTTTCCATCTGCCACCATATATGTGACCTTCTTTGCCCATTTTGCCCTCCCCAATGTCCTACCCGCTCTGGTAACCATCATTCTTTTGTCTGTGTCTATGAGTTTGTCTTTGTTTTGTTTTGCTTATTCATTTGTGTTTTATAACCCACATGTGAGTGAAATCATAGTTTTTATCCTTTTCTGTTTGACTTACTTCATTTAGCAGAATATCCTCAAGACCCATCCATGTTGTCACAAATGACAATATGTTTTTTGGATGAATAGCATTCCATTGTATGTATAATATATCACATCCTCTTCACTCAGTTATCCGCCAGTGGACACTGAGATTGTTCCATCTGTTGGCTAGTAAGAACAATGCTGCAATGAACATGGGGGTGCACGTATCTTTTCAAGTTAGTGTTTTCATAGTCGTTGGATAAACACTCAGAAAAGGAGTTGCTGGAACAGATGGCAGTTCCATTCTTAAATTTTTGAGGATCCTCCACATTGTTCTCCACAGTGGTTGTACCAATGAACAATCCCACTCAGACGCACAAGGGTTCAATTTCCCCACATCCTTGCCAACACTCTTTTGTCTTCTTGATAACAGCCATTTAAACAGGTGTGAGGTGATCTCTCACTGTGGTTTTGGTTTGCATTTCCCTCACAGTGCTGTTTAGCGTCCTATATGCCTGTTGGTCATCTGTATGCCTTCCTTAGAAAAACGTCTCTTCAGATTCTCTGCCCATTTTTAATTGTGTCATTGTTGTAGACTGTAAATTTGTAAATTTTGGATATTAACCCCTTATCAGAAATATTGTTTGCAAATGTCTTCTGACATCGGCTTTTGTTTTGTCAGTAGTTTTCTTTGCTGTGCAGCTTCTAGTTTGATGTAGTTCCATTTTTTTTCACGCTTTTGGAGTCGAATTCATAAAACATCACTAGGATAGGATTTTTTAAATGGAAGGCAAAAAAGTTTAACTTTACATATATTATTTTTCTTGATCTTCATTTCTGTTTACAAAAATGTAACTTTCATCACTCTAGGTATAGAAAACATTTTTCTTTTTCCCTTCTGGGTTCTTTGGCTGGTCTAATAATTTAACTGACATAAGACAAATTAACAGGAGAAAAATAAATTTGTTTGTATATATTGTACGTAAGTCCTATAAAACAAGACTCAAAGTAGTAAACGTAGGAAGTTTTATTATCTTTTAGACCTTGAAACCACACATTTGTGAAGAATTGACAGGGCAGAGGGTTTGGGCTTGGGGAAGTAAATGGTGAGGAATTAATGAGGTTTATGTACTGTCCTTTCAGCCCTAACCTCCATGTCTCTGGTGGTAAGGGCGCCTTATTTCACATGGGAGCTTTATTACTCACTTTCAGGGGGGCCAAAGAAGAGGGAGAATGTCTCCTTGCACTGCTGTTTCTCAAATGCCTTTAAATCAAAATCAACACCAATGTAGCATATTTGGGGGTGATGTATTCTGAACCCCTACACCACCTACAGACGCATAGTTTTGTAGCATCAGTAAGAGAAAAATACTAGTTTTATTTCAATAATTTTATTGAACCTTTTCATATTACACCATTTATTGAAAACATTTAAAACACCAGTGAGACAAAAACAACTTTAAAAAAAAAACCCAACACACATATGGACAAAACACCTCTTCTGGTTAAGGTAATATTAACATGAGTCATGTCAAATCACAAATTTTTGTCACTCTGCCATACAACTTGGGAGCATATCAGTGACACTCAGTGACTCAAAAGAAAGACATTACAATACATTAGAGAAAGCGAAATGTACAGCTATTTGAAAGAGGAGAGAAAGCAGAAATGCCAAAGTAAAGAATCAAATTCTAGTGCAATGTGAATTGTCACCAAGGAGATTTTATTTGCTTATGGATTACTGAAAATAATTAATTCAAACCTCCTCGCCTTTCAAGAGCTAGCTGAGTAGTCTTTTTTGTGTGTTAAAACATGGGAGTAAGCAAACCAAGGTCAAACATCCACCGTCATCTCAGTTGAAAAAAACCAGTGTCAAAGCAGCCTATTATGTTTTACTTTGTGAGATTTATGAACACACAGGCAAATGTTGGAGCATTTATGCCCAACCTGTAAAGTAAATATTTCATGCAGTTACAACAAAGGCTGCGCTAATAAAACAGCTCTGAGTCTCAGGCACATGAGCAAGACTTCTAATCTCTCCAGTTTTGTTTCCGAAAACACCGGCTAGGGTAGCAAATTCCCCAACCCGCAGTAACTTTAGCCATTTTGACATCGGCCACGCTTTACTATTTTATATTTGTAATATCTAATGCTGTAAGTTGAAAGGCTTGACTGAATTTATAAATTTAGGAATTTTTTTCATGGGCCCCAAGTGTCTCAAAGTAAAGAGATTTATAAACAGATTTAGCAAATCCATTCACAAACTCACTTAACAAAGTTAATATTTACTATGTGTTTCAGTTTTGAATCCAATCGGTTTCTATCTACAATGAAGAATTGTACAACATAAGGCAAGCATAGCGCACTTCGGCTCCATGGCCAAGGTCGGATCATGTAAAAGGACCAGTGGGCCCGTGCAACAGTTTGACGGAATCATATTCCCAATACATATTAATCATACTGAATTAAAAAATACCATTCTGAGTTATTATCACCTTAAGAAATGTAGTGCATGGATATTTGCTTTTGGCACCCATGTGCTGAAGAAATAAAGCAACTTTTAAATGAGAAAGAGCATCTCAAAATTCATTTCACTTATTCCTCTCTAGATTCAGTTAAACGTATTTGGCCAGCATTTAAGTGCTTGAATGTTAAAGATGTTTATATTTCAATTAATTTGGAATGGCAGTAAAGAATTGAGTATTATACTGTCAACATTTCAATTTTAGTTTTAATGTTAATTTGTATTCCTTGTCCAGAGACAGAAAATAAGACCAACCTTTCTTGTGTGGGCTTCAGGCTGTCAGTCTCGGTGAAATGTTCATATAACTGAATCTTCATGCTAACTCTACCGAATCATCTTGACATGCCTAATTCTTAGCTGGGTAAAAGATTCCATAGATTTTTACTAGTAAATACTTGATTTCATTCAGATTCCATCCCCCAAATTTCCCATAACTTGCAATTTTTAGAAGTTTACTCTTGTCTGAAGCCACGTCCCTAATTACAATAAGAATGTAAGTTTTTAAGGAAGTTTGAGATACAAGGATCTAAAAATTTACTTTGCAGTTCAAAAGCAATGAATGCAGTTTAAATGTCATAGGTTGGACTCTGAAGGAGTAATCATAAAATACAACACATGATCAGTGGTGTTTAACTTTATTTTTCCCCTCTTGGTGAAAGATAAAAATGAAAACCTTAAGTGTTTTAGTAACTTAAAAAAACATACAACCCAATATAGTAGAAAGACTTGCTACCTAAATACTGTTTCACACTTTTTGGATATCATTTTTGGTTCCAATACTTTCAATCACAAAAAGTAACCATTTTGCTAATATTTAACAATTAAAATAAATCTGTTTGTATGCATTCTAGGTTAGAAAATATCAGTGCAGAGTCATTGCATTTTAGAAATGAACTGTGACTACGCACATGAGGAAATGAAACTTCAAAATGTTTAATGATGAATCAGTCAAATGCATATCATTTTACTACACAAAGAGCTTCACCCATTAGGAACATACAGAATTTTTTATTAAATGGATTAACAATTTTTTCTGCTTATTATTCATTGAAATTTATTTCTTTTCCTCATCCGTAAAAAGCAAGGACAAACTTCCTCTAAAGTCCGTATTTTTCTTCAGTATTCATCCCCACAATTTTAAAAACAAGGCAGTAAGGATAAACCTGCTTTTACCTTTGCACATATCTAGTTTGGGGTATGAAATGATAAACAAAAACTGGAAGAAATAAAAGCTGAAATATTGTTTTCTGATGACCTCACAGAAGGCCAGAGGCGCAGATTCCCAGGTGAATTTTGATGGTGTCTCCACTAAGACAAGTCATTCAGAAATGAAGGCAAGTGACGTTCCTTTTATTACACAGTCTGTAAATTTAGAAACAGCAATGGTTGTCATGATTATTTTATTTTCTATCTCTGTTAAGAGCAGCTCTAAGAAACAGCCTGATGATTCACATAATTAGGCAAGCAAATCAAGCTTTATGAACATATGACGGATATTAAGCTTCTGGCATGTAAACGCTGCGTTTGGATGCGCACAAGTGCACCGTTCGCCTTTAGTCTTTGGGTACCCTGGCTTGTAACATGTTATTCTGATATTCAAGCAGAAAGTGTGTGACTTCGTTTTATGCAATAAGCTGATCTAAGAGTAAAAAATTTGTTGAAGGAAATTCCAAGTTTTTGTGTGTACTTAAAGGGCTTTATATAATACATACGCAGCCATTAAAAAGTTATGAAGGGACAATATGATTAAAAACTTCAACTCCTGATTACAGATTGCCAAATCTAGTCCTTCTCATCATCACAGGTGACATGATTTATTTGCTTAAAGGTAAACTATGACCTCTCCACACCACACCCTGTATTAAGGATGACATACCAATATCAATCAAGAAGGTGAAATAAACATGTAAGAAATGCTAAAGTCAGATGGAATAATTAAGCACTGTGAATTTTTTGTTTGCTGACATTTTGCTTCTGCCCAGGATTATTTTTAGTTCAGTATGCATGCTACACTAGCTAGAATTTAACTCCTGAGCATTATTTTTACTGAGTTTCCGAATTTGGAATACTTTTGACCCAAAGATGATATCTATGCCTTAAAAAAGTTGCTGTAATCAGCATGGGTTTCTTCTACCAGTTTCACTTTCTAATCCATTTCCCCCAAGTGTTCACTTTTATCCCTCACAATTTCATAACAAAGTGTCCAGATTATGTCTTTTAGACTAACCAGGAACTTAAATCTCAAACGCTATTCTGAAGAAGTGTAGAGTATATAATCTTGGTAATCTGTAACACAGCTGCATGCAGTGTGTACTGTATGATCACAGCACCAAACCCTTTATAAAAGCCAAGCATTCCTTCCTCCTGCTTGATGGTATTGACACAGTCTCTCATCCCCTCATACTGTGTATTAATTGGAAGCACTTCATAGCCAAGGTCGGTGTTGTCGATTATTGTGCGTGTTCCTTGAATGTGAAGGCGGTGCAACACTGTTTCCAAGGGGTAAAGGATAACATCAGAGCAAAGACTGGCAGCAAAGTTAGCAATAAGTTCTGGAAAATAAGCATCCAACATACTCTGCACCGGGCTAGTGCTCTCAGCTGGGTGGCTATGGTAAGTCTTTCTCTTTAGCATGAGCAGGACAAACTTCTGAATGATTGAGCTGATGATGTAATGCAGAACCCCGTGCAGCACGGTAGGGAAGATCAAGGAGAGAAGAGGAAGCAGCCGTTTGCTGTGAGGCACTCCCATGCCTATCACTCTTCCAATGCCTTCTTTAACACATTCCAAAATGCCAGCATTATCTCGAATTATCTCACTCTAAAATAAAAATCATGAAATGAGAAAAGTTAACATTTGCTTATTTTGCCACAAAAAAGAGCTCTTTTCAGATCCCTTTTTCAAAAAGATTTTATTTATTTACATTTTTAGAGAGGGGGAAAGAGAGGGAGAAAGAGAGAGAGAGAGAAACATCAGTGTGTGGTTGCCTCTCATGTGCCCCATGTTGGGGACCTGGCCTGCAACCCAGGCATGTGCCCTGACTAGAAATCAAACCAGCGACCCTTTGGTTCACAGGCCAGTGCTCAATCCACTGAGCCACACCAGCCAGGGCTAGATCCCTTTTAAATCCTAACTTACTGACTAAAGAGGGTAAACATCAATGGTTTGCAGACTTCAAATGTTACCTAGGGGCTAGGCAGCTAGTGGCTGGGGGAAGTTGGTGGTGGAGGGATGGAGCAAAAAGGAAAAAGGACTCATGGACATGGACCACAGTGAGGTGACTGCTGTGGGGAGGAGGGTATAAGGGGACTAAACGGCAATGGGAAAAATATAATAAAGATTATATAAGAAAAAAAAAGAAAGAAGGTGAAGGGGTCAAAGAAGATACATGAAGGACCCATGAGCATGGACAACAGTGAGGGGACTGACTATGGAAGTGAGGGGGTGAGCTGGGGGGAAGGGGGCAAAGGGGGGAAAGTGGGACAACTGTAACAGTATAAATAATAAAATGAAATAAAAACTTCTATGAAAAAGAAATTGTATAGAACAGACAGCAGTGAAGCTGGGAGCTATTGTTATTGGAAAAGGGGAATAGGGAAGGAGCTGTGGGGGGACACGTCTGGTCTCCCCATGTGTCCCCCAACCTCAAGGCGCTCCACAGAACTAAATTTTGAAGAGCAATAACTACATGACACCTAAAGAGGTAGTTCAGTGCCCGGAGTTCTTACAATGGGATTTACACCCTGCTTCCATTATTTACTGTTTATGTGACCACTGGAAAGTTATTTAACTTCTCCTAAGAGTCAGTTTACTATTCTATAAACATGGAATTAGTACCACCCACCTTAGTGCTCCCAGTACCACAGAGTTGCTGGGAGCACTAAATGAAAGATGGCCTGAAGCCAGAAGGCACTTAATAAATGTGAGTCATCATCATCTACAATGTCTCTGCCTTTTTATAATTTTGAGGACATGTGTAACAAAGTTTGTGATACAGATTAGTCATGGACAGTCAGAAAAGGAACAGCTAAGAGGTCAATTTGGCTACAGCAATGACTAAAGAAGTGAATGAAGTTAAAAATGTAGTCAGGGGCCATACTATTCCACTAAGCAGACTTTGGCTTTTAGTCAGATGGAAAATAGCTGGTTGACTTTATGTGGAAGATGGACAAGAAGTAATTGATGTTAACACTGGTTGTTGCAGCGGAAAACAAGGGCAGAGGCTGGGAAACCAGTTAAAAAGTTATTACATAATCTGGAAGAGAGATGATGGTAGACTAGACTACCAGGTATCAATGCAAGGAAAGTGCTTCAATTGTGCTTTTATCCTAAAATTACAGCCAGTAAGAATTGCTGGTGGATCAGATGTGGGCTATGAAAGAGAGAAGTCAAAAATAACCTCAAAGCCGTTGGCCAGGGGAAGTGGACCAGCGATGCATCTTACTGAGTTGGGAAATATGGGTAGAGTAGCATTTTGAGGGATATATCAAGAGTTCAGAAATGTTGCCCTGGCTGGTGTAGCTTAGTGGACTGAGCGCAGGCCTGTGAACCAAAGGATTGTGGTTCAATTCCTAGTCAGGGCACATGCCTGGGATGTAGGCCAGTTCCCAGCAGGGGATGCACAAGACTCAACCATACATTGATATTTCTATCCCTCTCTCCCTCCCTTCCCTTCCCCTCTGAAAATAAATAAATAAAATCTTTTAAAAAAAAGGAGTTCAGAAATGTTAAGTCTAAGGTGTAAACATGGAGTTCGCAATCTAGACTGTAAGAAAAAACTCCAAACTGGACATGTAAATGTGAGTTTCCAGTAAACAGAATATATTTAAAACCATGAATTAAATTGCCCTCACCTAACCTACTCCATCTCCCTATCTCTGACCTTTTCCCACTTCAGTCTATTTTTAATAGAGCAGCCAAAGAGATCCTAATAAAGATATGCTAGATCACGTCACTCTTTGGTTCTAATCCACTAAAAACTTTCCATTTCCCTCAAAATAAAAGCTAAATTATTGCAATGACTTATGGAGTCTTATATAATTTCTCCCCCTCTTACACCTCAGATCCCATCTAATGAGTTTTTCAACTGTATGGGCCTCCTTTGTGCTCCTTGGGCACATGAGATACATCCTACCTCAGGGTCTTTGCACTTGCCTTCACTTTGCTTAGAATGTTCTTCTCCCAAATATCTGTGCATTGTAAAAGCAAGATATGCAAGAAGAGAAATCTAAGAAGGAAAAGAAAAAAGGTTTCTAGAAAATCAGACAAAATAAATCAAAATGAGGCAATTAGCAGGTAGAACCTGGAGGAGGAAAAAGAGGAAATGGATAGGGAAGTCCAGCCAAGATGGAGGCATAGGTGGAGACACTGTGCCTCCTCGCACGACCAAAATTAAGGACAATAAAGATTTAGAAACAAAAACATAACCAGAAAGGACAGAAAACTGAACTATGGAAGTCTGACAACCATTCAACCAGATTGGTAAGAGGGGTGGAGTCGGCAGTTGGAGTTGGTGGTCGGTGGAGAGGGAACTCAGAAGGAAAAGGCAGTGGCTGCCAGACCCAGGAGCACAGGTGACACAGGGCTAGCAGACCCTGGACGTGGGGAGGAAATGAGCAGAGCACGCAGGGTGGTTGGCTGACTGTGGTCACACATTCGCGCACAAATAAACTAGGCAAAATCTGGCAGTGAGACAGACTGCACAACCCAGGGCCCCAGCAACAAGAAATAAAGCCTAAAAACACAGATTGAAAAGGAGCCGGGAGAGACTCCCAGCCTCACAGGAGAGTTTGCTGGAGAGACCCACAAGGTCCTAGAATGTACACAAGCCCACCCACCTGGGTCCAGCACCAGAAAGGCCCAGTTTGCTTGTGGGAAATAGCAAAGGGGACACAAATCCAAGAGAGAATGGAACAAGTGCCACTGATCCCTCTCTGACCCCGCCCCCACAGACAGGATCACAACCCAGCAACATGGGTTGCCCTGCCCTGGTGAACACCTAAGGCTCCACCACCCATATGTAACAGGCGCCACCTGACCAAAAATGATTCAAACAGAAGAACAAATCAAAGCCCCAGAGCCAATACCTTTAAGTGACCAAGAGACAGCCAACCTATCAGATGCACAGTTCAAAACACTGGTGATTAGGAAGCTCACAGAACTGGTTGATTGTTGTCACAAATTAGATGAACAAATGAAGGCTACACTAAGTGAAATGAAGGAAAATGCACAGGGAACCAGTAGTGATGGGAAGAAAACTGGGACTCAAATCAATGGAGTGGACCAGAAGGAAGAAAGAAACAACCAAACAGAAAAGAATGAAGAAACAAGAATCCAAAAAAATGAGGAGAGGCTTAGGAACCTCCAGGACATCTTTAAACGTTCCAACATCCGAATTATAGGAGTATCAGAAGGGAAAGAGGAAGAGCAAGAAGTGGAAAACTTATTTGAACAAATAATAAAGGAAAACTTCCCCAATCTGGCAAAGAAAACAGACTTCCAGGAAGCCCGGTAGCTCAGAGAGTCCCAAAGAAGGTGGACCCAAGGATTAACACACCAAGGCACATCATAATTTCTTTAGCCAAGATTAAAATGAAGGAGAGAATCATAGAAGCAGCAAGAGATAAGGGGACAGTTACCTACAAAGGAGTTCCCATTAGACTGTCAGCTGATTTCTCAAAAGAGACCTTACAGGCAAGAAGGGGCTGGAAAGAAGTATTCCAAATCATAAAATGCAAGGACCTACATCCACGACTGCTCTATCCAGCAAAGCTTTCATTTAGAATGGAAGGACAGATAAAGTGCTTCTCAGATAAGGTCAAGTTCAAGGAGTTCATCATCACCAAGCCCTTATTATATGAAATGTTAAAGGGACTTATCTAAGATAAAGAAGATAAAAAATATGAACAGTGTAAGGGCAGCAAACTCAAAATTATTAACATCCACACCTAAAACAAAAGCAGACTAAGTGGACAGCTAAAGCAGGAGTGAAGCCACAGAAATGGAGATCACATGGAAGGCTAGCAACAGGGCAGTGGGACAAGGAGGGTGGAGAAGGCACAGAGAATAAGGAGCATAGACGGTGGGGAGAAAATAGACAGGGAGAGGGCAAGAGTAGTGTGGGAAATGTAGAAGCTAAAGAACTTATGACACATGGACATGAACTAAAGAGGGGGAGTGTGGGTGGGAGGGGCTGTGCAGGGTGGAGGGGAATGAAGGGGTGGAAATGGGACATGTGCAATGGAATAATCAATAAAATATATTTAAAAAAGAGGAAATGGGTATTGGGTAAAAAAAATAAAGTGAGTTGGATACTTTACATAAATTACTCTTTTAGTATTTACAGCTTATTTTATATATGAGAAAGTTAAGATTTAGGAAGGGTAAGACATTTGTTTAACGTCACAGATGTAAACAGAAATGTGATTCTGATATAGGTCTAAATCTAAAATTTGTTTCCCTCCAATATATCATGCTACTTAACTGTTTCTTCTTAACTAACTAACGTCCTGCTATTTCCCCCCTTATCTGTATGAGGATATCTCACAGAGTGATAACTATAAGCTGCAGCCCCATACAAAGGTTTTAGCATTTATTTAACACAATGTCAAATGTAGGGGGAGAGAAAAGTGTATTTGGGTAGCAAGATATTAGCTTCAGTTAACAGAAATTAATTCTAAAAAGTAAGTAAATAAATAAGTAATGGGGCCACAAAACAGTGAAGTGGAAAAGAGTAATTAGAAGAGGAAAGGCTGACTAGTGAGGGTTTTACAGAGAGAAGGCACGCATGCATATTGAGGACCAACACATGCTATGAAAGAGGTGATACACCTATCTCTGGATTTTGTGTATAGGTGAAGTTAAACTATCTTCACTTATAGTTGGGTTTTTTGGTTGTTGTTTTAAACATTTAAAAACCTTTAATTGTTCAGTTACAGGCGTCCCCATTTCCCCCCCATTACTCTCCCCTACCTTGCTCACCCCCCTTCCTGTACAGGTTTTCAGTGTAGGAACCATGTGGGGAGAAAGCATCATAATCTGGTGTACTTTAAATGCCACCATGTGGTTGGAAATAGTAACACAACTTAAAACACTAGCAGGAGATTTCTTTAGCATTGTAGCACTTAACATGCCATAGCATCAAATGTTCTTTAAAAGGCGTATTTAAAAAGAATGCTGTTAGTAAACTACTGTGCAGACTACTACCTGCTCACTGTTAGGATGATTGTCTATCATGTTTTATGCTTAGGTAATTTATTGTCTTATGATAAGCCATACCATTGAGTTGTACTTAAGAGTCTTAAAAAGTGAAAAAAACCCTATGAATTCTTTGTATTTGGAGCAAGTCATAAGCTGGGTTCTGAGATATCTGAATGAAGAGTACAGCTGTCTATGCAGAGATTGAAAAATTAAAACTAGAGTGTGAAGTACGTTTGCAAAGGAAATATACTCATCAGTAATGTGCTAGTATATAACCTCTGATATATGTGCATCTGCAAAATAAAATTTTAAAAGGATATTGTCTTAAAATTTTTCTCTTTACAGTCAGACATATTTAATATTTTAAAAAAATTCCTAAATTAAAATGACTATAAAAAATAGCTCACCTGTACTGTTTCGATTAGACTTGCTGAGTAAAAAGGCATTGCCACCAGGTAAGTTAGGCTGTAGAAATTAAAAGAAATTTATTAGTATACTGGAATAAGATGCTTATACTAAATCTTTAAATATACTTTTTAATATATCAACATAATTTATACTAAAGCCTGAATGATATTTTCAAGGTTTTCAACTATTAATACCTATAGCCTAAAGATACTTAAGAGACCCATAACATAGAATTTTTATTCAACAATTAGAGATGAAAAATTAAGTATTAATAAGAATGAAGGGACAGGCTGCAGAGAAAGTAGATTTTATTTTCAACCAGTATAAATTATAGGCCAGTTTATGATTCACTGTTGGGATATCTATCTGCATACAGCTAATGTAGCCTGTAACACTGAAATTTAAAATTTAGGATGAGGGATCCATTCCACTGCTTGCCTCTTGAGTGATATCCGAACAAGTAGACTGTTCTGCTGTTACCCTATATCATCATCATCCATTTCCAGACTCCCCACCCAGCAGAGCTACGTCAGTCTTCTACGGTAAGTGAAGTCCCCTTTTATTATTAAAAAATGATATTGCATAGCTTTGCAAAGTTGTCTCCTACCTCTAATATTTAGACAGAGTAATATTACAACTTTGCAAGCCTGCAAAATATAGTTATTTTAAAATAATATCAAGGTGGGACTTACCTAACCCTATGGGGCCAGGTCCTGGCAAGCAGTGGTTTTCAAGGTGGATGGAACATCACTAAGTGATAATGTGCTGGACTGCCCCCACAGAGGGAGCCAGCAAGCTCAGGGGGGTTTCCAATTCACAATCTTCAAAAAAAATTAAAAAGGGAAGAGTAAAATTCTAATCTACAAAAATGGTCAGTGTTGTAAAATCACTAAATGCCTTTAGGACTACATTTTAATGACACGAAGGTTTTGAGGTTGCTCATCACCACACAAATAAGTTTGTATCTCTGATTAATAATCAAATAATAATAGTACTACTTTTCCTGATAATTTGGGTTAAAACATTGAAGAGCTTTGTTGACTTCCTAAGAAAAATTAGGTTCTGATTTCAGTCTTTCAAATTGGAAAGATTTATTTTAAAAATAACATATATTTCAGGATTTTATTCCTAAACCCTATGTTACTTGGCCTTTTGAAGTTCTAGTCCCACAGATATTTCACTGCTCTAACTTCTTTCAGTGTAGTTATTTAATAAGATTTTTTTCAAGCTCTAACACTCTAAAAATTAATGGAAATGTTCAATGTAAATGCCACTTTTAATACTTACGATTTTAGTAGAAGATGTTCTCCTATTTGCTTAGGATTCCATTTATGTGAAACCTCCCTAAAAAATAAACATAAATTTAAGTAAAACAAAAGCTATGTTATTGAAAACATCTTGAATTAGCTCCGCTTTCAAAAAGGTAATCAGTTTTAATTTAAAAGAAAATCTGTAGGAGAAATGTATCCTAATATATTCTAGTGGTGAATATTTTCCTTTCTGGGACACACTTCAAGTAATTGTGGTGGTTTGAAAAGAAAATCAAAATATTCAAGGTATTTTTGTATGTGTTGACAGAAAGGGCTGACAGAGGAAGAAGTTATAACTTATTACAACAATGAACATGAGGAATTGAAGGAGATATAAAAGTGATAGGTTGAGAAAAAATGGATGGGAAAAGGAAATGGAAACAAGGAATAGGATAAAGGTGGGGGGTGTGAAAGCTTTAAAAAGTATGTAAGAATGGGAAGCACGAACAAAACGAAATGAAGTAACTGTAATACAGAATGATGTTCATAGTAACACAGAGTTCTCAACCCTGGTCTCTGACTTGAACTCTGCACTCTGCCTGCACTCCCTCCTCTCATCTCATCTGATACAACGAGGAATCCTGTGACAGAAGCAGAGCAGGTATTGTCGCATCTGTTTTATTTAAGAGAAAAATGACGGTCAAAGGGATCACGGGGACATGTTCAAGGCAGATAGGCAGAACGCCAGGTCTGGAACCAAGATCCAGGACTGTGTGCTTCCTGCTATTGAGGTTGTTACCTTTGGAAACCAGGGAAGAGAAGAAAAGGAAGAGAGGCAAGCTGAAAGAAGAAGAAAAAAGGGAAAAGATATCACGAGAAAATTCCAAATAAGAGAAAAGAATACGGAGAGACAAAAGGAAAAGTAAATGAAGAGGAGAGGAGATGGAAGCAGAGACGGGAGGAGGAGCAAGGGAGAGGGAGAATAACAGAGAAAGGGAGGTGTAACACCAGTGGGACACCAGCTGCTACCAGCTCCCCCGATGAAACTGGCACCCATGCATAACAGCCACAGCAGGAAACTGAGAAAAACATATTCTGTCTCAACTAAGTGAATATAACCAAGATAAGGAGATAAAGGAATAGATAGATTTTATATTAAAAAAGCAAAGGAAATTAGACACTAATAACATAAGTGCTCTAAAAACAAACCCAGTAGTACCATTATACCATTATAGTATGGGAAGTTTCCTACATTTTCCTGAGACTGAGTGGTCTGCAGAGAAACTTTTAGAAAATAAAACAACATCTGATTTATCTGATTTACGAGATCTTAGAGAGACTTCTGGGTCATGTTCTGATTAATACTAGAATACTATAGTCCTGAACAGCCACAGAAGAATATAGCTGGAATGACATTCAATGATTAAGTTGAAAAATTAAAAAAAAATTAGGTCTCTCACCTTACTGACAGTGACTTTATGATTACAAAACAAAATATGTACATGGTTTGTCAATCATCTGTGCACTGCTATTAGTCTTTTCATGGCTGCAGAAAGTATTACGACATTACGGTCATTATGACATTGGTTTTAAGTGTGAAACTGTCATTAGCATTAGGAAGAGATGAGTCTGTGAACTGTTTCTGAAAGGGCTGGGTCACCTCCACTTTGAGTACAAAACTAATCACTACTGCCAATTCTAAAAATCATTAAGATTATTAAAGTAAAAGAGAGAAAAACAGAATTTAGAATCAAATATTTTAAACAATTAAGGTTTTCCCCCTGGCTGGTGTAGCCCAAGGGATTGATTGCAGGCCTGCAAACTAAAGGGTCGCAGGTTGGATTCCCAGTCAGGGAACTTGCTTGGGTGGCAGGCCAGGTCCCCGGTTTGGGGCAGGTAAGGGGCAACCACACACTGGTTTCTCTCCCTCTCTTTCTCCTTCCCTTCCCCTTTCTCTAAAAATAAATAAATAAAATCTTTTTTAAAAATTAAGATTTTCTTCCTTGTATCAGTTCTCTTCTCCTTCATAAAATGGGTACAGCTCTAGAAATTTAAATTAGCACATTTAAGTGCTTCAGGAAAGAGGACAGTGTAGAAATCTACTTCTGATTAAACCTTTTCATATTGCATTATTAGATACCAAGACATATGTAAATACAATTCACTATTTTCACAAGCAAAACCTGACCTTCACGCAAGCAACGAACTTGAGAAGTGACTTACTTTTTCCTCAAAATAGTTTTCCATTTGATAGACAAATATATATACTTAATGTGCAATCAATACAAAAAAGCAACAGAATTTTTAAATAACTCTATATTTAAACAACCCTATATTTAAATAGTCTTTACTTTCCATTGCCTCTGATTTCACATGCTTAAATAGCTTCCCTCTTTAAAAATCTTCCCTCAGCCTAGCCCAAACCTCTCATCTTCCAGCTACTTCATCTCTTGTCACAGCCAACTTTCTAATCTTGCTATTTCCATGTCCTAACCTCCCACTCACCTCTAAACCCACTCCAAATTGGTTTCTACCCAATTATTCTAACAGAAACAGCTCCTGCCAAGGTCCCCATGACCTCCGCGTCACTAAATCCAATGGACATTTTTAGTCAGTACTTCACTTGTCCTTTCAGCCGCCACCAGGCATTCATGTTCCTTTCTCCTCTGAGCACCCTCTGACCCTGTGCTCCACTGTCCCACACTCTTCTGGTTTTGCTCCTCTCTTCCGGTCTCTACTGTAGACTCCTTGCAAGAGCATTTTTCTTAACCCAGCCACCATTCTGGAGTTCCTAGAGGCTCAAGCCCTCTTTTTTTTCTTACTTTACATGTGATACTCCTTCCCTAGGTAATCTCATCCACCTATTATCTTCTATTAACTTCAGTTTAGACTCCTCTACATGTCAACCTTATACATATCATCTGTCTACTGAAGACACCACCTGGACAGAGTAAAGCACCTGAAAATGACGTTGTCCAAAATTAAACTTAGGGTCGTTCTTTCCTACTCTTAGACTCTGTTAGTGCTACGATTTTGATTACCTTAGTTCAGTCATCACTTCAAAAACAGACTGCAGCCAAAAAATAAAGAGAAGGCTGAGAGTTGGAAGTACAGCAGTGGAAGAATTAGAAAAGGTCATCGAGAGCAAAGATGTGTCAGTAGAGGTCAAGGCTGGGATCGTCGACACCCTTGTGTTCCTAATTACTACATATGGCTGTGCAAGTTGGACAGTGAAGGAGCCTGATAAGAAAATAAATTAAATTGTTTGAAATATGTTATTGAAGGAGATCACTACAGAGACCTAGAATAAATTAAGCCTGAAACGTTACTGGAGGCAAAAATGGCAAAACTGCAGTTGTTCTATTTCAGACACATCCTAAGAAGACGGGGTTCTTTGGAAAAGACAACACTGCTGGGAAAGATAGAAGGCAGCACAAAAAGAGGAAGAACAAATATGAAATGGACTGACTCCATAAAAGAACCCATAAGCACGTGTATAGGGGCTGAGCAGGGCAGATGAGGACAGAACATGGTGGACGTCACTCATTCACAAGCTTGCCAGGTGTAGGAGATGATTCAAGGGCATGCATGTAACACACACATGCTTAGGAACTGAACTGAAGTTGTTGAAGAAAGATTTCACTGTGTTTTTTAAAAAAGGTGTTTAAAGTCAGTGAATTCAGAGGTGTCATTAGGAAAAGACAATGAGAAGAAACTGTGAGATGTTTATGCTGGTCAACTACAAACGTGAGCTGAGTCTAAATAATTTGGAGTTCAACAAAATAGCTTCTGTGAGAGACAATTACACAGATAGCCTTGGTTATAGGTGCTCCCAATGTCAATGACAGGAGAAATGCCATATGCAAGAAAGTAAAGGGAACTTCATGGTAGAGCAACACACAGTCTAACTCACTCTACCTGGGGAAGGTTTGGGGAAGGACTTGGGAGGGTTCTGGGTGGTTGATAGAGATCAGATGTTGATTCCGTGCTTGGTCCACTTTGTGTCATTCAGTCTATACTATCTCCTTAGGGAAATTCATCCATCCCAATGTTTCAACTGCTACTTTTCTGCCACTATATTCATTGCTATGCCTCCAGCTTCAAATTTTAAGACTCTGACCCACGGTTCCAACCTCTTAAGATATGTTTCTCCTAGATGTCTTACAGGAATCTCAAATATCATCTATGGAAGGTCAAATTCCTCATCTCCTTTCCATTCCAACTTATTCTTCATGAATTCTTCAACTTGATTCCAATCTATAAATCTCAGTCACTGCTTGACAGTTCATTCTTCCATATGCCCATTCCCAATCTATCATCAATTACCAATTATACAGGGTCCAGCAGAAGTAATGCCTACTTGAGTGTGGTTGGTAGGGTAATAGTGTGGGTATAATCACTTATAGTTTTAATTTGAACATTTCACCTAAAATGTCATATGGTATGCATGAGTGTAATATTGTCATGTTACAGAATTACATACTTATGATTTTATAATAAAAGATCTTGTAATAAAAGGGCATATAATTTGTGCCAGACCCCTGCACTTCAGAAGTGTCTCTCCAGCTCACCCCTTTCTGTTCTGTTCCACAGTGCAGACCCTTCTCACTCTGGCCAGTTTCCTGTAACAGTTCTGCACCAGTCTCCGTCTACCAGTCAGTCCCTTCTTTGTTTACATTGCCACTTGAGTGCATCCTCAATCCAATCACCCACATTAAACAAAACAAAACAAAACAAATCCCCTCGAGTTCCAATTCCAGATAATAAATCCTAAGGCCCTTACAAAGGCACTGGCATGCTTCAGTCTAGCACCTCAGTCTCTCTTCCCATGACTGCACTCCACTGACGCCCACTATTCTCAAGCACAGAACACATTACCCAGACCTCCTGACCTCCAGTGAGCATACTGTCACCTCTACTCAAATCCTCTCCTCCCCTGCCAATTCAATTCCTACACATAATTCAAGATCTAGTTCAGATTTCAGTTCTTCGATCTTCCCAACAATAACTGTAGAAGTGTTCCTTGGGCTCCGAAAGAGGGTTGTTTAATTATAGCACTAATCACGATGCACTATGATTTGCTTACATGTGTCTCCTTCACCAAACTGGCTACTTAAAGAGCAGAAATTGCTCACACAGCCATATTTGTTCCTCAGTTGATCGTTGCTGACACAGTAGTAGGAGTTGAAAGACATACCTCAATAGATACTATACCAGGAAGCATTTTCTTTATTTTTATTCAATAAGATATAATGAATAAAACTTATTCAAGTTTTTACCTTCCAAGTAATTTTAGAAACTATCATATTTTGTCATATTTTTTATTGAGAAAACACCCAAAAGGTACCTTGGTAAAGGTGTGAATTCACTGATTATTCCCTCTGCTCCAAGTGTGATTCCCTGGACAATAAATGTACTTCCCATTCCTTTCCAAAGGGCCCTTGGTCCCTAAAATGAAGAAAATTTACTATTATTTCTGTTAATGTCTAAAAAAAGAAACACAAAAAGGGTCTTAATAAAACTCGATACTGAATGTTTATTTATATTTTCAATGAGGCATTATTGAAAAGGACATTTTAATACAGAGCTCCAACTAAACTAACTTCTAACATTATTTTAATATTTGTCGGGTAGCCTACATGAACATTTCAATTAGTTAAATATCTCTAATACTGAGTAAATATCTGTGATACTTAATTTTTGCAAAGGTGTAAATTCACTGATTATTCAGTGACATCAAGAAGATGTCATTATCATGTTATATTAATTTTAGTACAAGAGTTAAGATATTTTATTAACTACATTATAAAAAATTATTGTTGCTTTAATTATTACTAAGGCCAAATAGAACTTATATTATAGATAACTTTAACAAAATCTATAGACTAATTCTTACCTGAGTTTTGTTGAAGCTGTACATAATATTGATGACTGTAAATGGTGTGAGATGGTAATGCCGAGCATGATAGTTAACCTGTGAAACAGATATTTCATGACTATTTTGTTATTGTTTGGATAAGAAGTAACAAAGACATAAAAGATGCACAGTGGAGTCACAGCATAAACAAAAGTTCAATTGTAATGAAAGTCAGCACAGATTACACTAAGCAAAATTACTCTTGAAAGTGCTTTAGATAACTTATTAAAAGTAAAGTACATATGGTTATACAAATACGACTTTGAGGACCAATGCACAACATACACAGTAACACAGAATATATAATAAAGGCCTTGTTGTTCGGCATTTATGTTTCCTTCAACACTCAAATTATATTCAGTGTGACAAAACATTCATGCGTTTTCACACACAGGAACCACAAAGAACTTAGGGAACAGGAGATATGTGTCTCCCAGTAACTAGTCCCAGTAACTAGTATTGTTCAAACTATAAGCTATAAGCAATTAGTGAATCATAAAATCAGTAAAGGGAATCAGACCAATAGTTATTAAGTGAAATAACTTTTAAAAGTATCAAGATGCATCACATACTCTAAAGTAATTTCATAGAACATTTTTTAAAGTTACACACATATATGTATCTGCTGGATCACAGTGCCACAGCATCACAATTTATAAAAACTGTCTGAAATTCGCTGTTTTGGGACATATACAACTGTTTATGCCTTTTAAATGGCTATTTCTCTATATACACTTATTTTTAAGTGCTAAGCATGAACCTCTTTTAATTTTTATTTAAATCTTTTCTACTCAGTTACTCAAAATTACTCAAAAATCTACTCAAAATTCTAACTCAATTTTCAAAGCAGGTAAGTTATATTATAGGAGTTTTGCCACAGTGTAGTCAACTGACCAAGAGTCTTTAAGAGAATTGACAAAGTCAACATTACTTTCTTGATACTAAGACATGATTTGCCTTTCTCCTTGTGTTGACATTTTCAGTAACAGCAGAGACGCGTAAAGTGCCAACCCCTCAGCATGAATCAAGACAGTGGTGCAAACTGTATTTGTACACTGATTGTATTCTTCACCCCATTTCCTCATAAAGAGGAAAAAGCCACTTTCACTAAACAATGCCCTTGCTGAAGCAGTACGATACATTAATTCTATAAAATCTTAGCCCTGAGGTATATATCGTTTTTCTAACTAATATTTTGTATGTTGCACAACGAAGTAACGTGGCTGTTGTGTGGAGAAGCACTTGTCTAATGAAGCTGCAGGCTGCACTAGCCACTTTTCCTTTGGACACTACTTCCTCTAGAAAAACTAACGGAACTAAAGTTATTCGCACTGAGGACAGATGTGTTTTTTCAAATGGATAAAGTGAGCTTATTGATTTTTAAAAAATCCAAAATAATAGCATTTGTTGCCAATGATATATTTGAGTATACAAGCAAAAATCAGAACTCTGGAACACCTGTATCCACCACTAAGAGCTTACCAACACTGAAACACTTCTCTGTGAGACTGGAGTGATTGCAGTGATGGTGGTTTTTTTAGTACTGTACAGTCAAAAGATTATATAACTTTCAGAAGACCTATATAACTCAGTAAACCAACGTTTTTCAATTAATCAATTTGTGATGTAATAGAATCATGCATGGGTAAAAAATCCATTCAACATGCAGTACACATCAATAGACTTTAATGTAACAAAGTAAAAAAAGTTAATGGATGTAGTTTCAGATTTCACATTGCAAATAACCTTTAAGACATTACCACTTACTGAGCTAAGATGTAGTATCAAAAAACAATATCTGTCAATTCTCTAAAATGAAATATAAAATACTCCTATTTTCAAATACTTATGTTTATAAGGTTAGGCATTCTTTCTTTCAAAAACAATATATTGCAACACATGGACTGAAGAAGCGGATGTAAAAATCTGGCTGTCTTCTATTATGCTAGCTATTAAAAATATTGGGAAAAATAGTGTTTCTTTTTCATAAAAAAAGTTATTTTAATATCTTATGGGTTTATTATTAGCTTTAGTGAATTAAAATATAAATATATATATACACC
This sequence comes from Carollia perspicillata, assembly GCA_004027735.1. Lineage (NCBI taxonomy): Eukaryota > Metazoa > Chordata > Mammalia > Chiroptera > Phyllostomidae > Carollia > Carollia perspicillata. The sequence goes on along the minus strand of PVKM010004020.1, from coordinate 33,108 downwards.
AAAATTTTCCCAGTTCTGATTTTCAAAATAGTAAATATTGATAGATATAAGCCATATACACAAAAGTTCTTTGGAGATCTTAATTTTTACAACTTAAGAGGGTTCAAAGATCAAGAAGTTTGAGAACTTGACATATTATAGCTTTTAGTACATTTCACATGGAATAATGCTTACATGGTCTCAGCCATTTATCTGAGCCCTGTACTTCAAATCAGGGTTAGGATTATTGTTTAGAAAGTCATAGAAAGTAGATTTACCTGACATTGGCGGCGTAGAACAATGCAAGGATGAGCCAGTACATTTTCTGTAAAGAGACTATTTAAGAATAATTTATAAATATATATAACATAGCCAAAAGTTAATTTATAACATACGTGTATCTGAAATTATTTTTGCTTGAAGAATCATGCATTATTTTATGTTTCCCATTTTTTAAATTAAAAAATACATAGAGAGAGCCCTGGCTGGTATGGCTCAATGGATTGAGCACCAACCTGTGACCCAAAGGGTCACCAGTTTGATTCCCAGTCAGGGCACATGCCTGGGTTGCAGTACAGGTCCTTAGTAGGGGGCATGAAAGAGGCAACCACACATTGATGTTTCTCTCCCTCCCTCCTTTCCCCTCTGTCTACAACTAAAAATTCTTTAAAAGAAAGCTGTCCAAAAATAAAAATAAAAAATACTCAGACATGTTCGCAAATTATTGTACCAATAACAAAATTAATATGAAAAGAATTAAACCTAGATCTGCAAACTGGTAGGCAAGGGAACAACAATATGTAATACCAAAATGTATAGTATAAAAATGAAACTACATTTGTTTATATGCAATGTAGGAAACTCCTTTCCTAGACAATTTAAATGCCCTTTTCAATTGCTTTCAGATAATGTCTTAGGCACAAAGTTCCTATCAGAAGAGCCACCTACTTTTTATGAATGTCATTCTATAAATTTTGGTTTTGATGTACTTTGCCTTTAAGTTACAAGGATTTCCATGACCATGTTAACTGACGACTATTTTATGTATAAAAAAGAGACAAAGTACATTCCCTATAAAAAAATTACAACCATTGCTCAAGTACTACCAGTTTCACATGCCTGCAAGGCTGTGCATGCACATACACACTCACACATGTATATATAAACACACAGAAAATAATATATCAAATGGACAATAGCTTTAAGTCTAAACAGTGAGGCTAAAGAAAAATTAACTCTAAAAGAAAAATCTTAATACACAATTTTTCTATTGACATTAACATCTTCAAGTTTAATCATGCAAATAAGATAATTTTTTCTTGATTAAAATGTTTAAAATAATGAGTTATTCTAGCATATGTCAGCCTTTGTGCAATTACAGTATTTTTGATACAGTATTCACTGAAGGTCATATAATAAAGACTTCAAGCTTTTCTTACACAAAATAATCATTAAAAATAAAAAATAATGATGCCTATTAAATGTTGACTGTGAACAAAACCTAGACTCTATGTTGCTAAATATCTTATTGTAATTTAATTTTTTAGGAAGAATGTTCAATGTAAAATTACTCATTTTCTGGAGGGGCAGAGATAATATTAGATTTGACTTATTCTTTGGATACATGAAAAGTGTTACAATATTCCTCACAAAATTATTTTGTGATTATCAAATTCAATGACTATTCTCTATCCTTATGGGAAAAATCAACTTAAAATTTTTAAATAATCATTTTTCCTGCAAAATATTATTCAATATTTAATCTACTGCTACAAAGAACAATCTAAAGAAAGCACTACTCATGACTTATTATATTAAAAATTTTAAATAAAAACTTAAATTAAAAATCTTTAGATAAAAAATTACCTTGCAAGTCCAATACCAAATCCAGCAAATCTACTCAACTGTTCTAAAATAGAAGAAATAAGATTACTCATAACCAATATTTAGATTTACTGTAAAAACAACAAAATTGTATTTTACTAACATAAGACTCATTTAAAGTTTAGGTTCCCAAGTCAAACTCTGATAGGGGCCAGGGAAGTCACTTGAACGAGGGAAGGACTTACTGGGCCCTGGGGCAAGTGGCAGGCACACCTGCTCTTCAGCTCCAATTCACTGGTGCACCAAGGGACTATGGGCTCAGACTCTCCAAGCTATGATTTTTAAAAAGATATCTCATTTTTTATGTAGTATCTTCTAATTACAAAGTATTGGCAACTATTTTGAAAAGCGTTGAAACACTCTGTTGGCCAAATCAAACACATCTGTAGGTAGAATCTAAGGGCTACCAGTTCTCCACTCCTGACAATGAATAGTACACAATTTTTTCTGTAGAAGGCTCCAACTGCTACTTACACCAACAACCTGACCTCCCCTGTTGGAAAATTAGTCAGTCCCTGTTAGTGGTGGAGAGCATGTACATTAAACTAATACTCACATGTAAAACACCATAAAATTATTAACTGGAGAGTACTTAGAGTAATCAAAGTGGGTAAATGAGGTTCTTTTTCTCTATCTCCCCAAATTTTAAGTATTTTTGAGAGCAGCTGTTTAAGTAGGTCTCTGTGATAGACTACTGGGTACATGTGTGCTGCTGCTGCTGGCATTTCTATAGTCTTACTAGAAAAGTTTGCAGCTGGAAACATCTCTATGCACATATCAAAACAGAAAAAAATATCTTCTCCTTGAGTAAAAAAACCTCAAAATCATGATGATAACATCTCACAACCCCAGGGGACTAGTCATCAAATTTCAGCTGTAATACAATATCCCCAAGGGAAAATTTTCTCTCATCCTTTCTCTTCTCTCTGGTTTTTAAAATGAAGCAATGCCCTCACTATTTCCTCACAGTCAGAACAAGACCATGTAAACACGTCCCTGAAGAAACTACTTGCTTCACCCTTATTTTGAAAACAGTACAAGCAAGACAACAGCTTCTTTTGCCCCAGTTAAGGTACTTTCCTCCTTTCAGCTTTCCTTTTTGTGTGTACCACTGATCATCCCCTAATGTTAACAGGAAATACCAGGATATTTTCTCAAAGATATTAGGAAGGTTTACTATTGTTAACTCTGTAAGGCTCTCAGGCATCTAACGTCCCTGCAGTTAGATTCGCCAGCCTCTTACTGCTGCTAAAAGACTCCTGGTTTCATCAAGAGCTCCTCTTCATTGTAACCATCAGAGCAGAAATTATGAAAAGATAAGCTCTACTGCCTAAGAAGGTACCTGTGTAGCAACCATATGCACATTTTGAATTATTTAATTTATAACTTTCCAGTACTACTTCTGGGACCAATAAGAAGAAAAGCAGGAAAAGTAAACAAGCCAACTGTTACCACACTAAATCACTGGTTCTCCTCCACCTCATTTGCTGGCCAGACTATATTCAGACAGGGTCTACTCCTCCTAGTTAACCCAAATCAAATAAATACTATTGCACCTCCATGTCAAAAGACAAGAAATGAGAATAAAACATGTCTAAAATATACTTAATATTTAATGATATAATCTACTATTCTAACAATTTCAGGAGAATGGCAAGAGGTAGCCATTATTTCTATTTTATGAATAAAAAAAGACACTGAAGATACTGATATCTAAATCACACAGTATGGCAAATAAAACACAGGTCTTCTGATATCCTACAGAAAATAATTATGTCTTGAATTCAAAGTCTCATCTTGAATTCAAACTCTTATCTTGTGTCAGTGATTTTCGCTCCTTAGTGAATTTTTAAGTCAGATAAAGGAAAGCAGAAGGTGCAGGCATTTCTCAGTTCCTTAAGTCTTTATTGAGCTGCCATGGGGTCCGTGAATTTAGGATCTGTAACTTATATACATAAAAAAGCGTTATTTTAGCTTTTAAAAATTAAAAAAATAAAATTACAACTTCTCTATGTATTTCAAGCGACTCGTTTAATATGATTAAGGCTCAATTTGTTATTACCGTAAGTGTTAACAGAAGAAAATGGGTACGTGTAAACATTTTCCCTTCTACCACAACGGGTGCTGATGCCAGCGGGTAGTTTGGTATCTAGAAAAGACACAACTCCTATGATTAAAAGGGACAAGGAGGGGAACAGGTATTTTTAACCTACTATGTGCTCCATGCAGCACTACGCATTACTCATACTTCTTTTTATTTTAACACTTAAAAAAACCCTGTTATTCTTCCATCCACCTTAATTAAAGATGACAAAAGTGAAGGCTCACAGACCTTTACAAAATCCCTCAGCTTTTAAGAGTGGCAGAGCCAGGTTTGAGCCCAAGCCTGCCTGTGCTGAAAAACTGCAGACACAAAGCTCCAATTAATTACATCAAAGAAATACAGCGGTCATTTAATTGGGTATTGTTCACATGATTCCCCATAAACGGTAAACAATCCACAGTTCCTTCTTTCTTGATTTAGGTAGATCATGGGCTGTAATACGCCTAACCGGTAGAATTTAGAAATTCCTACCACACAGCCCATAGCTAAGACAGGTGTCGTTTTTGGAGGTGATCCCGGAGAAATTTCGGTGAGGACGAGGCAGGAAGCCCGCTTCAAGGACAGAGGACGCAGAGAGGGCAGAGGGCGTGGTGCGCGTTGGACCAAGAGGCCCCGGAGGCCCTTCCGCGCCGTTTGTGGGGTCTGCAGGCCACCAGGCCCTGCCCCGCCACTCCACCCACCCCTACCTTGCTCCCAGCGTCCCTCACCGCTGCTCTGGCCCGGCACACTGCCGCCGCTGCTTCCGGGAAAGGGTTCCTCCTCTGGGCCCTCGGGGGTAGAGGGGACGGGCACTCCGTACGGCGGACTCTTCTCTCCCCAGTGCAGGTTACGGCTACCCGGAATGTCTGGGGGAGTGGTCACCCAGTGGCCCAGGTCCGACGCGGAGCTGAAAGACCTTGCAGGGAAAGCGCCGCCAAAGCCCTGCTCGTCTCGGGTACCCCCGCGATAGCCCAAGCCATCGAACCCGTCCGGGCGCCGTGGATGCATCGCAGACGGGGCAGGATGAGGCGAGCCCACCCGGAGCCCACCACCAGTGGCGCCACGGCGACTCCTGGCCACACAGACAATCCTCCTCCTCCTCCTCCACCGCGTCCACCACGTCCGGGTAAATTGACAACCGGAAATCACGTTGCAAACCCGGAAGTTCACGAAGCACGTGATCGTAGCCTTTTCCGGCGGTCTTTAGAGACGCGGTTGCTAGGGAGGCAAGACAGGATTGCAGGGCCCAGTCTTAAACTGTTACCGTTAGGGAGGAGGAGATGGTACACTAACTATGGAATTGGTGGAACACAGTGCCGTCGAAATACCGAAAAGAAATAGGGATGGCAGATGCGGACTGGATGAGAGGAGGTCAGATAAAGATGTTTCAAAACGAGATAAAACTAACGCGTCCTTGGATCTGATTCTCATCTCAGCCAGAAACATCCCGCTCCATACAAAGGCCCCCAGACCTTTTCTCGCTAGGCTAGTGTTTCATCTATCACAGGGGAATTATTCAGTGGCTCGAGGTCCAAAAAGGTCGTAACATTACACCTAACTCTGCCTCCAGCAGTTGGCGTTTTGATAAAATCCATTGAGAGAGGTTCGGCCCAGTGAACGCAATGATAGTATGGACCACTTAAGCAAGCATTAAAAAGGAACGTCAGGGGAAAAACCCGCCCTCTTCCCTTCTCCTCCTCCTCTCCCCCCACCCAATCCCCCAGGTAAACTCTCCGGGACTTAGCAATTAAGCATGTTGCTTTTCTAAGGCCACAAAACAACTACAAATAGTTTTCTGTAAGTATTTTTTGGTGCATCTAAATCAGAGTATTCATACCTTTAAAGATTGAGACCTTACTTGAAAAATTAAAATGACCCTACTACCTTTTTTCTTTAGTTCCATGGGCTCTTTGGGCAGAGTCTCTCTCCCTAGATCTGACTGAGCCTACCATGGATTCTTCCTGTGTCCCTTCCCCACTGGAGCCCAACATTCCGAGGGCTTTCAAAAGAGAACCCTGACGCACTATTCTCGATCCTCTAGAAGCGAACCATTATTTAAAGTAATAATTACATTTATCGAGTAGATTTACACTCTTAAATTGGGTTGCGATGGGGGTTGGGGCAAATGTATGTAGTCCCTCCCTTAAAAAATGAACCCAGTATTACTCGAATACAAATACCAAATTACTGGGTAACGAATATTAAATTTGTTACAGGACATGGAATAAAAATATTTCTCTGTTTCTTAGGAATATTGGCTCAAGGATAGGATTGGCTTAGGTCCAAAACTTTATTGTTAATAAAAGGAGAAGGAGGAAAAGGTGTGTGTGTGTATGTGATTTTAATATAAAAGCAATAACTTAACAATTTTATATTTTTAGCAGTGGCAAAAGGATGGATTATTAAAAGGAGGACAACTGCGTGGCCAGCTGAGGGGAGAAACAATAAAAACCGCATCTCATATCTTATTCTCAAATAAATTCCAGCTATAATATATCATATTATTCCTTTTTTAGAAACATCGAATATTTGAAGGAAAAAATAGATGAACATTTCAAAATAGATCAAAAAACTTTCTAAAAGTGACAGTAAACTCAAAAGCCATGTAAGGAAAGACTGATAGATTTGACCATAAAAATTTTAAATTTCTTCATGATAAACAAAAAAACAAAAGCATTTTAATAAAAATTGAAAAATGAGTCACAAACTGGTAAATGTCATATTTTAACATGAATTACACAATGTGCCACTTTACTGTAAATCAGAGCTCTTAATGATACAATAAAATCAGTAGAAATGTGAGCAAAGGACATGAAGAGGGAAGTCATAAAAAGAAATGCAAATGGGTAATAATTACATAAACAAATGTCTGTCCTCTAGTAATTAAAGAAAGGTACATTTAAATAATAACGATTTTCTCTATAAAATGATAATGTTTGAAAGATAAACATACATTGTCATTCAAGTTGAAAAAAAGTAGCTGTCATTAATTCTGGAATAGTATAAAATATAACAACTTTTTTCATATATTAGCGATTGTAAATAACTCTGCAATGACCATATAGAGGTGCTTATGTTCGTTCGAATTAGTGTTTCAGGTCTCTTCAGATAAATTCTCAGAAGTGGAATCACTGGGTCATAAGGCAGTTCTGTGTTTAGTGTTTTGAGGTATCTCCATACTGCTTTCCACAGTGACTGCACCAATCTGCATTCCCACCAACAGTGGAAAAGGGTTCCCCTTTCTCCACATCCTTGCCAGCAGGTGGTGTTTGTTGATTTGTTGAAACAAACATAACACGATGTCACAAAATAGCGTGTATTACCCTGCCTGGAAAACAGTAACAATCCAACTACCACATTTACAAGGTCTCCCCATGGCCCAGGTTGTGGCTCACAGAAGAGAAGAAACGTGGTCTGAGGGATGACATGACTATGAAAGGCTTCCAAGAGAATTTGCACCTCCTTGAAGTCACGCCAGTGAGAGCTACCATAGAGAAGTTAACGTTGTGCCAAAGAAACCACCACTGCTAGATAGACCTGGTGAAGGTACAGTGGATATTAAGGTCATGTTGACTCCTGAGACTAGGACAAGGGCTGCAGTATTTCTCAGGATCAAAGATGTGGTCCACTTCACAGAGGAGACGAATCTAGGTATAAGTGGACGAGAGATGATCATTCTGGAAGTTGCCAGCCTAAATACAGTGACAGGAGAGATGGCTTCAGAAGAAAAGTTTTCTATGTTTCCCATTACATAAAAGACCAGTCTCCTCATAGAAGAAAAACTTATTTTCAGAGACTCACCTGTAGGCAGATCTGGCTCCAGTGTCAGTAATAGGAGCTACTCCCCAGAAAGAAGCAAAACTTACTCTTTCCATCAGTTCAGCACAGAAGTAAAGAGAGATCTGTTCATTCTTCAAAAACATCAAGGGTCACTTCGCCCTAAAGTTTTTCAACAATCCCTTCATCAAAGGTGTTAGACAAACACAGTAGGCTAACTGAAGAGGAACTTGCTGAGGCTGCAAACGAGTAGGCTGCTGAAAAGCTAGACAAGGCAGATGAATGTGAAATTACCTGAAATTTCTGAGTACGAAGCAGGATCCACAGCACCTCTGTTCATTGACCAGCCAGGAGAACCTGAGTCAAATGCAGTAGATGGCATACAAGTATTTGAAGACAGTCAGTTAAACAGTCGCTCTAAAGCAGTGGCTTTCAACTTTTCTCATCTCTTGGCACAATAAACTAATTACTAAAATCCTGTGGCGCACCAAAAAATGTCTTTTTTGCTGATCTGACAAAAGTAGGTCTAGTTGCATATAATTTTGATTCATTCGCATTGGGTGCATATTGTTGTGTTGGATGTTGTCATTTTTTAAATTCAACAATCTGAGGGGGAAGAGGTCAGTGTCCCTGAATGAATAGTCAGGGTTGAATGTTTTAAACATTCACGTGTCACACCAAGGTGCCCGCTGCAGCACAGCAGGTTGAAGATCGCTGTTCTGAAGCAATGGCATCAAAAACCAAAGAGACTGAACAGGTTTGCCGACAAGACTGTGAAACGTTAGGGATGCTTGTGAAAACTCTGACTGAAAAAAGGTCCTTTATTAGAAAAGTCTGTACAGTGTGCATGGAGACAGAACGTACACAAAACAGGTGAGCGATATGTGGAAGAACTCAAGCATTTCTTTGCATAGTGTGACACTTCTAGTGAAGACTTTGGGGAGCCTTTTTAGAAATTTACTTGCTCAGATAAAAATAATGTTTCTGGTTTTTTTGCCCAATGGATTGTGTAAATCTGTCATATTTGAATTTTTGTGATGAAGAGAAATATTTTATGATAGTTTATCACCTTTCCAATGTCAAATAAACATCTAAAATAGTTTTAAGATATTTAACTAGAATTTTAAAAGATTTTATTTATTTATTTGTAGAGAAGGGAAAGCAGGGAGAAAGAGAAGGAGAGAATCTTCAATATATGGTTGCCTAATTCGAATTTTTTATCTACACATAAAGCCTACTAATCCATACTTTCTTTATCCCCCCCTTAAAATTATGAGTCAAATAATTTTTCAAGCCCTGGAGAGCAACTTTCCATACTTTCCATGTTCTGTAGTCTTCCATAGTGTGTGATCATTTGTTTGGTCACACTACTGTAACTTTTAGAGATGATTCCACTTCAACACTTACAGTATTTTTGCATTGTATAGTCAATAATACCATGGGGAAATCTTAGAATTCTAAGTAGTGATTTTATTGACTTGTTGCCTGCTTATTTCAGGCTTTGTAAGTTTTAATAAGTTTAAGATCCAAATAAAATTAATACCTTGAATAAATATCTTAGAAGATATTTGCTTTGAGGATAAGTGCTCACTGTGGTAGGTAGAACACTTAAATCTCTTAAAAGACACCTCATAATAAAACCCTGTGTTCCAAGTAGAAGAAGAATGAAAGAAAATGACACACATTATATATTTAAAAAATAAGTTACAGAGGCAGAGTTTTTAGATTTGGTGGTCAAGGAAGTCCTCTCGGAGGAAGCAATCTTTAAACAGACCTAAATGAAGAGAGGGAAGGAGCCACGTATAAATATCTAGGAGAAGAATTTCCAAGGCAGAATTAAGCATAAGTCATGAAGACGAACTAGGTAGCCAGTGATGGGAGGCTCACTGAGAGGTCAAAGGAGGGTAGGGGCCACGTTTTGCAGGGCCTTGTAGATGAGGAACAAGAATTCAGTAATTCTGTTTGTTTAACAGGAGAGTAAGGTGATCTTAATGATGCTTTAAAAGGATCAACCTGACTTCTCCGTGGGGCAAAGGAAGAAGGCTCCTATACTAAGTAGGCCATCGCAAGCTGCTGAGGCAAAAGATAGTAGTGATTTGATCTAGAGTGATAGTGGTGAATAAGGTGAGAAGGACTAGAGTCAGCATGTTTAAAGATTAAATAAGAAATAGATATTAAATGATAAGTGAAATGTTCACATTAAATTAAAAACATTATCCATCATATGATTTTACCTTTATAAAAATAATAATAAAGATATGCACACAACAAAAAGGTACACACCAAAGTGATAGAATTGTTATGTCTGGGTATAGGTTGGCATGAATTTTATTATTTTTTACTTTGAGTTTTCTAATTGTTCTAAAATAAGTTGTTTTTTGTTTTTGCTAAGAGGAGAATTTGTTTTAGAAAAAACCAATAGAATGGATTCAATTAGGGATACGACCATACATATCTTCCTAGATTACTAAATCTGTTCATAGCATTAATCCGGCAGCTCTAGAGCACTATCAAAGTTCTGCCATTCTATATTTCTCCAAAAGTCTTTCTAAAGTAGTGATGTTGAAATGGTCCAGGGTATGTAGATTCAAACTAGTTTGTGAAACTCATAGCACAGAAATTCAAACGTAATTCTTTCCAGCATTTAAAAAGGGTGGTATGGAGGAGAGACTTCAATGACATGACCAGCTGCCAACCCTCCAGCCAAATCCAGCTAGATCCAGGCCAGAAAAGAAATTACTTCATGTCAGTCCCTTCAGAGACTGTCCAACCCTGCTTCTCTGCCCCAGCTGTGCTGATTCCTGGAACAGTTCCTTGCCCACCCTGGGCAAGGAAGTAAGGCACTTTCCCTTTACCTAGGATGGGTTGCATTCCAGTACCCCAACCCTCCTGCCCTATTCTGTATAACCCTGTCGTGCCTGCCATGTGGTGGTGAGGAGGATGTCCATGTCCGACACCCCTCTGCTGTAAATTCCCACATGAACTCTCGAGGTAATGATGGAGTTGTCAGCCTCTTTCTTTGGTCTCTTGGCCTGGGAAATTTTCCCAACAAGTGGCCAATATGCACTTTATTAAAATAACAGTTTAATATTTGTATTAGATATCTATCGTAGCATAACAAATTACCCCCACATCATCAGTTCAAGGCAACCTTTATTATCTAATAGCTTCTGTAGTTCAAGGATATGGACGTGGCTCTGGCTCAGGGTCTCTCATAAAGTTGCAGTCAAGATTCCACTGGGTTCGACTCGGTCTGGAGGATGTGCCTCAAGATAGGTCACTTAGCTAAATGTGGGGGGAATGTCTTCTCTTGCTTGTATGCTGTCTGGTGTCAATTCCTTGTCAGATGGCACTTTCCATCAGTGTCCTTATGACGTGACTGCTGACTTCTCCCCTCAAGCAAATGATCAGAGGAGAGAAAGGAGGTCTTTTATGACTAATCATGTCTCATCACTTCTGAAAGTTCTATTCTCTAGAAGTAAGTCACTAAATCCAACCCTACAAGAAGGGATTTGACTCCATCTTTTGAAGGGAGGGTTATCAAACAATTTGTGTTCATATTGTAAAATCACAGCAATTAAACTATTGTATAACAATTAATGGGTAGAGGATATATGAGGCACTAAAATTAATAATTAGAAAAAAATACACATTTATTAATAGAATGATATGGATTAAATTTTTTACTTAACAAAGAAATTGGAAAGATCAGTTTTTTGAAAAGAATTATACAATAGAAGTATTTATAACAATGAAATAGTTTAATAAATACTTTTAGAAGGTCTAGTCATTATTCAGTTAGACTTGAGTTGAAATACACGTGAAGAATAGCAGACATTTCTGACAGTTTTTAAGAGCTGGCACAGAATGAGCTGACCTGCTAAGCAAAAGTAGGTAACAAGCACGTCAGTTATTTATATTCATATTTTACTCAGAAATCCTGACACTGAATGAGTTCAGCTCACAGGATAAAATAAAAACCGTCTGCATTTTTATTCAAGAATTTGCACAGCAGCATTTATTAAACACCCACTACGGGCCAGTCACTGTGTTAGGTGCCATGATGCCACCGTGTATCATTTTCAAGGATGGAATTTGAAGGTAGTTGAAGGTTTTTTTTTTTTTTAAATAAAAGGTGGACCAATAAACAGTTTTCACTGCAAGTTTTAATATGTAGTAATCCAAGCCCTTCTCTTTTTTATACTTTTTTCATAATTTGGAGGGAGGGTAATGTGCCATTTATTCTTCAAAATAAACTTTAAAACCTTTCCATTCTTTACTCTGACTTTCCTAAAACACACACACACACACACACACACACACACACACACACACACACACACACACATTTTGGGATTTGAAGTGTACTTGCATAAAATTTATTCAGTAATATAAGAGTCTGGACTTTTTTTATTATATGAAGTACAGCTCACATCTCCTTCAAGGATTGATGGTATTCTGTATGCTGAGCTCTGTATTTGTGCCACTAAGTGTCCTCTCCCAAAGACATGTTGTATGCTTCTATTTTTTGAGATCTATCAAGTAGTGTATAGCCTGAGTGGAGGCTCTAAATGAATCCCCCCACCCCACAATAGGGAAACATCTTTATTTTACACTTATTTATGAATCAAGAAACACTTACTACTTTCTCACAATTCGTTGTTTTAACTTGGAATATAAAAGCTATAAGCATATCCCTTTGAAAAATTTGTCTGCCACTTCATTTTGTGGCTAAGGCAAAATTAATTGTTTAGCTATATCTGGTTTCAGGGCTTAATATTCTTCTTGGTCACCACTTCTACACTTCAGAGTTCTTCATCTTCATGACTGCCTCCATGATCTGCCCTTTGACTGGTTGGATCTTAAACCGCAGCAGGCGTGGGAGAGGAGTTGTGGGTTCTTGCTTACATAAACATGGCCTGCAGTTGCCCTTCCTGTAGAATTCATGGGCAGCTATTTTGTTCAAAAAATGTTCTGTAGAATCAACTGATTTTTATATTTTAGAGAAGCATTTTTAAAAAAATACTCTGCTTATTTATCTTTAGAGGGGAAGGGAAGGAGACAGAGAGAGAAATATCAATGTATGGTTGCTTCTCATGTGCCCACTGCTGGGAACTGGCCTGCAACCCAGGCATGTGCCCTGACTGGGAATCGAACCATGAACCTTTGGTTCACAGCCCGCACTCAATCCACTGAGCTACACCAGCCAGGGGTAGAGAAGCATTTTTAGCTAAACTACTCTTTATTCTTTTGTGGGTAAACCGTTTAACAGTTTGTATTTTTTATGTATTTAATAATTTTTCCTAGATCTCTTGAAATAAATTTGAACTGGAACCCACCAAGGCACTTTTAAGTGCACCAGTCTTTCCATGTTGACTTCATTTGGAATATAAGCTTTCTTAATTTGTTGTTTCATGTCTTTTTGAGGGAGGGCTCAATTTTTTTTCTTCCTACTAATTCTTTTCAATATTATTTATATTTTCATTCACTCTTGTGTAGTCTTAATGCTGTTTTTGTTCTTGCCCTCAATTTACTGATCTTTCATGAGAAATATGTTTCAGAGAAGACTTGGATTAGATATTGTAATTTCTGATTTTTAAACTTTAGTACCTTTAAAAATGAACTAATTTATTTCCAGGAATTTTTTAGCACAATTTTGTGTTCATACACACAAATTTGAGGGAAGTACAGAGATTTCCCATATGCTCCCTTCCCCCAGGGGTGCATAGCTTCCTCCATTACCAACATCGGACCAGAGCGGTGCGTTTGTTACAAGCGATGGACTTACACCCACACATCATCCTCGCTCAGAGTCCACAGCTTCGAGTTCACTCTTGGTGTTGTGTACTCTGTGGGTCTAGGTTAATATGTTTGAAATATAAAAATGTGCTAAAAAGTCACAAGACTTGTCTGGTGCTTATTATGACAGAAACATTTCAAGACTGATGTATTTGAAGTTTACATTAGTTAACTTCTCATTTGTAGTTCTTAATATTAAGACTATTTATTTCCTTAATCAGAATTGCTCTTCCATATAGTACAACACTTGTGAAAATTTGCGGAATATTTGAAGTTGCTCGCCCATTGGTAGACACAAGTGTTATAAAAGGATTTGAATTAGAAAACTTTATTGGATACTATCTTAAAAAATGGGCATTTTCTTTAGATGAAATTTGTCCCCTTATGGTTAGTACATACAGAACACCTTGGATGCTTTTTTAAAATCTACCATTTGGTCCAGATTTTCTATGTAGAAGGAGACTTTGAACAGCAATTTGGTACAAAGATGTAGCCACCTCTGTATAGAAAGTATGTTGTTTTTATTTTGATTTTTTAATTTAGTTTTTTAATTTACTGTGTTGGGGGAGGCTTTGGAGGAGGTATTTAGTTAGACATGGAGGGGACACTGAATAATTGTCACATGAATTCTCACCGCAGTTACTGGCTGGTTAGCTATCGTATGTACAGTATTAAAACCCAGTCATTACTATGTGCTTTATGATTGTATTTTAAAGCTAATAAAAGTCCTTCACACATCATTGCATTTATTCGTTGGAAACCGAATGTAAATACAGTGAAGGCTGGGAGAGAAAGGTGGAATTGCACTAACAGGTCCTGATTGGCTAACCCAGGTCAGCAGACGACCTTCCGGCTCCTGGAGCAGCTCCGACAGCGTCCTTAGCAACCAGCCTTAGTCCCCAGCGACCCCGAGCGCTGCGGTGAGTGGCTACCAGTTTTTGCTACTGAGGACCTGGGAGTTAAGGTTCTTTCCACAGTCACTATTCCAGGGTAACCAGGAGACCGACAAACACCTATGGGACCACTGAGTCTCCTTTTTTAGGGTTCGGTAGCTCTGCTTATCGGAAGAAGACTCCACTACTCTCGCCTCTAGGCCAGGCTTGCCATCTCAGCCCCTCCTAAAATTCTTAAGGGTCTAGCGTGGAAAGACAATCCTGCGAGGGCATGAAGGGAGAAGAGGGGGGCGGGGGTCAGTCATCGGGTCATCTGATAGGGAAATGGCTTTTTTTTTTTTTCTGAGGAGACCAAAAGAGGTGGGGGGAACTTTCTTATTGCTATCTATAGGGGATTTCTTTTCATTTCCTCTGGACAGGGACTCGCTTCTCCTCTGGCAACCTTTAAATTCAGAAGCCAGCTTGCCTCACTGGACAGTTTTCAAGTCCTTCTGTATTTGGCGAAATTGCCTCCCACCTTTCTTTGTCTCTCCTCTCAAAAATTTGAAGTATATGGTCCTGGCTGGTGTAGCTCAGTGGATTAAGCATGGGCCTATAAACCAAAGGGTGGTTGGTTTGATTCCCAGTCAAGGCACACGTCTGTCTTTCTCTCTCTTTCTTCTTTCCTTCTCCTGTGTCTAAAAAGAAATAAATAAAATCTTTAAAAAAATTTAAATCCTCTTAGAAAAATTTCTAGGAGAAGTAAAGGTGATGTAGGATTCCCTTATTTACCTTCTCTCAATAATACATCTGAAGGAATTATACTTTTTCTGGTGGTCTTTGGTGCAATTTTCTTGTGTTTCTTAAGGTTGTAGTCTAAATCTTGTATTCCCTAATGCTGGTTACCTGTCCAATGGCTTGCTAATTTTAACATTGCTAGATAATTTTAACATTGTGTAGTTCTCAGAAATTGTGTTTTAAAGTGTACTTTTCTAACCTTGTTTTAATTGAAACGTAAAAAATATACTAGGGATTAATGTTAAAACCTTTTGTTTTCCTTTTTTAAAAATTGTGGGTCTATGCCAGGTGGGAAATGAACTGCCAAACATCCAGGCAGCTCGCTGGGGCCATTTCATCAGCTGAAACGTATCTCCTCAGTGTGTAGATGTTCTCTGCTCTGATGCTCCACATAAATCTTTAGGTTCAAGGTAAGTACTAGATTTTCATTTCGGTAAAAACTATTCCCCACGAAACCTTGTGATCTTGATAAATAATGCTATATTCTTTTCAACATTCTGATTCATAATCAGAATTGTTCATTATCATGTTAATTTGGTGAGCTTTCCTCTCTTGAAGTTCATTGTTCATCCAGACCTCCTAGTAAAAGTGCCTGGTTATAACTAGTGCTTAATAACTACTTTGGGTAGTGCTATCAATTAGAATTTCCCAATTGTTTCATGCACGTGATTCTAGGAGATAGTATTCTAAAGATTTCTCTGGTCAAATTTAGGAACAGCTATGTGTCCTACTGTTACTCAGGGAGACTGTCAGCACATGGGAACCTATTAACAAGTCTGAGGTGTCTCATAGTATGCTCACCTTTAACTCTGTTCAGTGAAATGGTTCTTAAACTTATGTCTCAGCAAAAAGTTTTTAGAACGTAATACATCTCAGAAATCTATATTACACAAAATACATTTTGAGAATTACTGTTTAAACTAAGTATTGTGTTCTTTATTTATGCTTGTATTCCATAAAACCAAATGAATTGATTTCTTTATCATGTAAAACTATTTTTTCAGATGATATGATGTTGCATAAATAAAAATGCTAAGGAATCCACTAGCAAACTAGTCAATCTAATAAAAGAGTTGAACAAGGTTGCAATATGTAAGGTTTATATTAAAAAATCAGTTTGCAGTAGTAATTAGCAAACAGAAAAGGAAATAAATGAAGAAAAAGTCCACCTACAATAGCATAAAAAAGAATGAAATGCTCATGAATAAATTTAACAAAGGCAGTGTAAAACATACTTTGAAAATTACAAAACATTGTTGAAAGAGATTAAAGAAGGCAAAATAAATGGAAAGGAATCCTATTCTCATGGAGAAGAATACACAATATTAAGATAGCAATGCTATGCAAATTGATCTACACGTTAATTATAATCCCTATTGAAATTCTAGCTGATCTCTGAAGAAATTGATAAACTGGTCCTAAAATTCACATGGCAATTTTACCTTGGACCTGGAATAGAAAAAACAATCCCAAAAAAGAAATACAAAGTCGGAGGACTCACATTTCTCAATTTGAAAAATTACTACCGAGGGCAGTAATCAAGACAGTGTGGGACTGGTATGAAGATAGATATATAGCAATGAAATAGAACAGAGACATTAGAAATAAGCCCTCACATTTGTGGTAAATTGGTTTTCGATAAGAGTGCTAAAATAATTCACCAAAATTTTTTTTCCCAACAAATGGTTCTGGAACAATTGGATATCAATATGCAAAAGAATGAAGTTGGAACACTATATATATACTAACATTAAATCAAATGGATCAAAAACTTAAATGTAAGAGCTAAAACTATAAAACCCTTAGAAAAAAAACAGGTATAAATCTTTCTGATGTGGATTTAGGCAATGGTTTCTTAGACATGACAACAAAAGCATATACAACTAAAGAAAAAATAGACTTAGTAGATTTCATCAAAATCGTAAACATAGCTCTTTGAAGCATTCCATCAATAAAGTGAAAAGACGACCCACAAATTGGGGTGAAATTTTTCCAAATCATACATCTGAAAAGGGATTTGTATCTAAATGTATAAAAACCATTAGTTAAAGAAGAAGTCAATTGAATAAATTTGAAAATCTAATTGGCTTTATTAAGTGATTCATCCCATCTACACTTAGGAAGGAGCTCTAACAGTTGTACAAAATAAAAGATTTATGTAGGAGGAAGGGTGGGGCAAGGGAGCTATTAAAAAAAGGATTTTTCAATCAAGACATCTTCTTTTGAGGAGAAAGGAATATGCAAGGTTGTTTTTGTTTGTTTTCATGTGGACTGCCTCCTCTGTCTGAGAGGAGGTGGGGATGGACAGTGCCCGTGTGACAGATTACCTCACTGATATTGACCATAATATTCCAGATTCATTAAAATTATATTTTTGGGACAGTTTGACACACTAGTTAGGTCAGGTCTTACATGTAGATCTAGTATCATGGGCTTTAGCAAAAATGCTAAAATTTTTGCTCGCAACTAAAAAATTTGCAAGCATACTCATTTTGGGCTTGCTGTTTTTTTCTAACACATTGCACCTCAATAAAAAAAGATAAAACAATTAAAAAAGGGGAAAAGCTCTGAACAGATATTTCTTCAAAAGAGGTGTATAAGTGTCTGGTAAACACATGGAAAGATGATTACTATCATTGGCTATGGGGAAAATTCAAATAAAAACCACTTCATAGCTGTTTGGATATCTGTAATCGAAAAGATAGCAAGTGTTAGTG
>PVKM010004020.1:0-15099 GCA_004027735.1 Carollia perspicillata | reverse complement strand
TTAGTACAGATTGCCTGTAATGACTTCATGTACCTGGTAGGAAGTGGTCATTCAGTTAGTAGGTCATTCAGTCACTTCTCTGGCTATTCAGGCTTCCTTGTTTGATCAGTCATGCATAGACAAAATGTATATATCCTTCATATACTGGGAACATTGGATACCTCTAATTACCGCCAAGTTTATCCTATTGCATAGTATGCTAAGAGCAGCCAACCAGTGCTTAGTGTCCTTAAAATCTGTGGGCTGCCTTTCCTCAGCCATGGTTGATGCTCTTCTAGTACATAGCCCCTACACAGAGGTGTTTTTGTCAAGTTCAGGGTGAAGTTTTCATCAGATATTACCTTAGAATATTTATCAGTGAATTTTTTAGCAGAATTTTTTTGCAGATATTCAGATATTTTATACCATGAAGCTTCTTAAATTTCCGCAGCCAATCTGAATATTTACATTCACATTTAGTGTTCAGTTCTTCATGATTCTTTTGCTCCTTCAGAAATGGCCCAAAGACTTTGATAAAAGTAAAACCCACCATATTATTTGATACGTTTGTGCTGAAAGGGTTCATGTTAAGTTCTTGCAAATTTTAAGTATCTTGTTAATTAGATAAAGATATTTTCATTCTTTTAACTCAAGGCCAAAACAGACTAAGAATTCTGTTGAGACAGATAGGTATGAAACCCACCTTATTTATTTTTAATTTTAAATAGATTATTCATTACATCTTGTCATACTTTTATAGAATGTCATATTAATCAAATATTCCTCTTGGGCAATTTTTCCCTCTAAAATCACTTGGGGCCCTACCATGGAATTCAGCACCTTGAAATGTGATAGTGTTGGTTCACAGGTCAGTCCTTTTCCTCTGGATTGTAATTTGTTAAGAGAAGGGTCAGTGTTTATCTGCACATCTCTAAAACCCAGGAAACTTACACATCATTAACACTTCTATTTTTGTGGGAACTGAACCAAAGTGAATTTTCTAAATGACAGCCCCTTAAAATGACTAATGTGGGACTATTTGGTAGTGCTAAATATAAAATGGGCAAAGTGTTCTTTTATTTCTAGTTTACATGTAGGGGTGTGTGTGTGTGTAGTTTTCTTTATTTCATATTGCATGATAAGCATTGTGAATAAGTAAAAAGTGCTGAGACACATCATAAGCCCAACGATAGAATCCATGGACAATTACATCCACTTTTCAATTCTTTCACAAATCATTCATCACATTAGTGACTTCCTATATGGTGTCAACCTAAATAGAGAGGTAAACCGAGGCAAGCTGAAGTCATCAGAAAATGAGTTTATTTAGGAATAGCGGAGGAATGGCAGTTTTGGAAGCACAGACTGTAGCAAGCTACCAACTAGCAAGTCCATTGAAGGTTTAGGGTGGGCTGTATTTATGGGCAAAGAGTGGAGGAGTCCCGTCAAAATCAATGCAGTAAGTGCATTGGCTTGAGGATGGCGAGAGATTTTTTATGAGTGTTCATTGGTCAGGAGTTAAGTTCCGGTTTTCTGTAAATCAAACATTTGTGGGGCTCAGTCTCTCAGTTCTTAAGTTTCATTTTCCTGAGGGCACATCATGGGGTTTTCTCCACTCCATATTCTCCAGTTCCATTTTAGATGGAAAGCCTTCCACAGTGAGAAAAAGAGGTTTAAGTCAGAACAAGACTTTATCAGTGAAGTATCATCTCATTGAAATTTTCCTATATAAATTAGTAAGTGATTGATGAGAGATTAGTGGAAGCAGTTCTTATTTAAACTTCGGTGGTGCTTTTATATCATTTTCCTCATTGTCCAAGGCTTTCTAAATCATCTGTAAGTATTTTAAACACTTCTGTTTTCAGTACTTTGAACATTGCTATTTCATATATTTATGGATTATACTTAATCACCTCTGGGAAAATGCCAGTTACTTTATTTACTACTACAAAGTTAAAGTACATGTAGTAGTTATGAATCATAGTTGATAGACTTAGGTGTGTGCAATAAACATTTCTGTTCTGTCTTTAAATTGACTATGTATACTGCAATCCTCTGTTCTGCTTGACTGGTTGGATAGTCTCAGTTTTCCTTAGGCCTGCCCCCCACTGTGGTCTTCCCAGGTCCCGCATCCTTATGTATCATGAAAGAAGCACTGTAGGGCATTGGGACAATTGTCATATCTAGACAGTCCTCTTTAGACAAAGAGGCCTGGACAAGAGCTATGCTATGGGGTCTGTTATGCTATGGGGTCTAATCTCTTAAGGTACAGTGCCCAGACAGTTCCTCCCTGGTAGTGTCCCCTCCAGGGATGCCGCTGCCACAGAGGAGGTGGCTCTGAATAACCTCTGTTAACTCCTGGTTTCAGGAAACATCTCTGTCTCTACCATCCCAGCAACTTTTTTTCTTCCTACAGGGTACCCAGTGTCATATTTTCAAAGAGCTTAATTTTTTGTTGTTTTTTTCTTAAGATGAGGAGGAGCCAGTGACTTCAGGCAGTTTCAACTTCTTTCTGTCTTGGAGAAATTCAGCCAAGAAAGGAAGAAAACTCTATATAGTCTTTTCTGAATAGAGAAGTACAAAAGAGATCAGAGTTCTTAAAAATATGTGTAAAGTCTTCATTCTTAAAAGACAATAAAGGTACCCCATCACCAATACTTTTCTTTTATAAACTAACATTTTTAGTCTTTTAATTATTTCCAAAAGGGGCAGGGTTTTATATTCCTCACTTTTTCCGCATGCCACCTAGTAAAAGAGTCTAATTGTTGTTGTTGTTTTTAATATGTATAAGTGTAGGATCCCAAAATGGATAAGATAATCCAGTTTCCAACACACTTTGTCTACAAGTTTTACAATTTGTAACTGATACATATAGTTTAATTGTTTAATGGCAGATAAAATAATTCACCATTAAAAACACAATAGATAAAATATTAACCATATACTCGAACTTTATGCTACAGCAATCTGATTAGTTCTTACTCTGAGTTTGGATTTTATTGTTGGCACTAGGGATATATTAGAAAGTCTTAAACAAGTGGGTGGGGACTGTGGGAGGCTGACATGATCAGGAGACGTAAGTTTGGAAAAGTTACTCTAGCAGTTATGTAAGAGATGAGACTGGAGGAAGACAGATCAGGAGACTGGAAGATAAGAAGTTACTGTATTAATCTAGGACAAAGACAATGGCACCCTGACTTAGGTGAAAGGCAGAAAAGATGAAAAGGAGACTTGATTAACAGAGCTCCTTTGAAGATGGACATCAATAGCTCATAGTAGCAATTGTGCCTTCCAAATAATTTGATGCTACATGAACTGCGGAACAACCTGAAGTAAGGTGAGGCCTGACAATGACCATGAAAAGAAGAATTAGCTGGAGCATTTGTTATGACTATGAAGCTGCCAAAAAGACCCTAAATTATCTAGGTTTAAACTTGTGAAAAAATTTTATGTCCCTAAACCTAATTCTAATGCAATAATACTCTTTTATAATCTTATTTTTATTGAGGTAAAATTTGCATATAGTGAAATGCATAAATATTCATTGCACATTTAAGTGAGTATGCTGGGTATCTGTTGCTGATAACAACCACTCTAAAACTTATTATATTAAGTTTTATCAGCTCTTATTATGTTAAGTCTTATGTTAATTTTTTATCAGCTCTCCTGGTTCTGGAGTTGACTGCAAACTGCTGAGGTTGAGTAGTTCTCATTTAGCCTCTCTCCTGTGGTTTCAGCTAGCTGTCAGCTGAAGCGCTACTCATTCAAAGGCTTGACTGGGTACTACTGCACATACAATAAAGATTAAAAAATAAATAAAACCAGGAAGCCACCTAAAAATGTAGTAATACTAATACTACGATTAGTAATAGTCATAGGAAGGTTGACTGGATTCTACTGATGATTGTCGTGGAGCCCTGAGAATAGTAATGGTTTACTTCCTTCTTGACAGCCCTGAGAACAACACTATCTCAGGGTTTCTTTGCTTTTTTTATTTAAAGAACTCTGCCGCATCAATGGAAAAAGTCTCTTTATACAGTTACCCCATCTAAGTGTGTCGTCTGTTTCCTGCCAGAACCTTGACTGATATGATGATGAGTGTTAAAAAATAGCTATATTAAAAATGAAATATGAAGTAATTCAATATAATCCTGACTGCCCATTTTGTTATTTCATTTTGCTATTTAAATATTTCACTAGACACAAATAGCATGCCCTAGTTTTGGCCTTACACCCATAAAATGTGCTCAGACATGCTTCTAAAGGAAAATAAATCTGGTTGCGAGGGCAGTCAGAGAAAGCATGATCTAAATGGCAAGAAGACAGAAGACAGAAAAAGAAATTTACAAGTAACCTTAAAAAGCAGTAGCATAGTAATCTAATCCTGATCATAAGCACTTATATATGTAATACTTCCTGTAAGTCAGGCTTTATTCTAAGCAATCTACATATATTAGTGTGTTTATTTCTATAAAGGTACTATTCCCTTTGCACAGGAGAGGAAACTGAGGCAGATAAGTAAATCAGTCTGATTGTATTCTTTTAAGTGCTATCTATGTCATACCGTTCTTTCAGTGGTTTTGCTGATAAAACTGGTGAAGTACAGTAAAGACTATATATTATATGCAAAGATAATTTTATAGTAGTAACAAGAGATAGAATATGGGATTTTGATTTAAAGTTGGATTTGACTCCTAGATCTGGTAGTTTAAGTTTAAATACTTCCTTAATATAATTTCACACTTAACCCTGCTTTTGCTTCTTGCCACCCTTTTCCCCATAATAATGAATTTGCATGAAGCATATTATTTCATACTGAGAGTACATTTGTATTCTAATATACAATTTAATCTTTCCCTTTAGGTTTATGATCCATGAATATGCCTGTTAAGAACTCACCTGTGATTAATCCATTTGGAGTAATATCTTCCTCTTATTATGAACAATGCTTGAGGTTTAATTTGCAAAATTTAAGGGAAAGAAAGAATGATAAATCAAAGTAAGTTAAAAAATTTTAAATTATTAATGTAGTGAACCCACACATATTGTAGAATTTAGAAAGTACAAATAATTGTGAGTAATAAGTATAACTAAGGATAAAAATCTTAACATTTACTATTTTTAAATAAATAGCTTCATTATTTATAATCATTTCCAAATTTTAAATTCTATATGTTTGTTTAAAATAAGCAATTTTTATAATCATATATGTATTTTAAGTTGCCGTAATAAACCATGAAATGCACGAGATAGCAGTCAATAACTACTATAGTGTAGCATTTTAGTTATTGCTATGTCATTTGCTCTTTCAAATGAAGCCATAATAGAATGTTTTTCTTCATCAAATTATTGTCTTGGGATAAAATTTCTAAAACACAGTTACTAAATCAAAGTTTGTTGATAATTTAAAAATCATGTGTAATTTTAAGAAATATTGAAACTTAAGAGAATAATAAGATATATAATAAAACTTACATATATTTGTTTGAAATATTTTTCTTTCATAAAGAACAGATTGACAGATCAGCTCAAGGCTCTTTGGCCTCACACGTGTCCTCCCTTTTGTAATGACTGTGGCACATATCATTTCAGTTCATTTTTCTGAACTGAAAAATGAACTGAAATCATTTAACACATTTATCATTTATCCGTGTAAATTATATACATAATACATTTATCTGTGACTCAATTTTTTAAAAAACAGTTTTGCTTTGAATTCAATCCATATTGATGATCATGTATTTTGTTTCATTCACTTTAGCAGCTGCATAATGTTCTAATATTATGAATTCTTCAAATTTTATTTACCTTATTTTTAAAAAATTTACCATGAAATTCATGCTATAGTGAAAATTATTGTACATTTCTCCTTGTGTACCTTTATGTTTCTTTGGAGTGGGTTTTCTCAATGCCTGGATTTTTAAATTTAACTTAATGCTATTGCTCTCCAAAGTACCTGAATCGATTTATGTTTTCTTTACCAGCATGTGAATGTATCACTTACCCACCCACACCAGCACCTGGTATTGCCAGACTTCTTAATATTTGCTGTTATAGGAGGTCAAACGTGGCACTTGCCTGATACCTCATTTTTTGAAATTCCTGATAACTAATGAGAGGAAGCATCTTTTAATGTATGTTGATATTAGAATTACTTCCATGAATTATCTCTTCATATGTTTGACCAATTTACTTTTGTGTTGTCTTTTTAATTGACACTTGATATTCTTAAATATTTATTATGAATTCTTCCAGGCTAGCTTGTCTTTTAAACTTTGTTTTTATGGTACCTATCATCATGTAGAAGTCTTGAAAATTAATATAGTTATTATGTTTTTAAAATTTATTCAAGATAGCGAGTGTAAGTATATATTGCTGATTTGTTCATTCTATTGGTCCATTTTATTAATGTATGCACATTATTCGTGCATTCTTCTATTGTTGGCTATTTGAATTATTGCCTGTTTATGGTTAATTATAAACAGTGTTTCTATGAACACTGTTGCACAAGCACCCTGGCACATATTCTAAGGTACATACCTAGGGATGGGCTTTTTTTTTTTCTGTTTTTATTTTATTTCTTTGTTTCTTTTTTTTAATTTTAATTGTTATTCAAGTACATTTTTCTGTCTTTTACTCCCGTCCCAGTGGCTTTTTGGATCATAGAATATATACCATTTAGTGAACTGAAGTTATTAATTATAAATGTTTTATAATTAGTCATTTTTCCATTTTGTCTGAGAAATCTATCTCCACCACCAGATAGTGTAGATATTCTTATATGTTATTTTCTTAAGAAACCTGTTGTTTTGTCTTTCATGTATTACATTTGGAAATTATTTTTGTTAATGGTGTGAATTACAGGTCTAATTCCCTTTTTTTGCCTCATACCCAATTAACACCATTCTCCACTGTTTCTCTAGTACAATCATTGCATAAACCAACCGCCTGCATGTAAGGGGTGTGCGTCTGGGCTCTCTATTCTGTTTCACCGCTCTGTTTGTCTCTTTCCGTACCAACACCCCATCGTCTCAGTCACCATCACTATGTGATGTTTAGTAATAACATCACATAGTTAATATGACCGATTTTCCAAATTTGTGCTTCTTCAATGATATGCTGCATATTATTTTTAGAATCACTTTGTTGTATTTGTTTTTCCAAGCACATGAGATTGTTTATTGGGTTTTTCTGAATCTACAGATAAATTTGAGAACTGGCATTTTTAGCATAGTAAGGATACCAATCTATTAACAAGAAATATCTCTCCATTTATATAGTTACTTGTAAAATTTTATCAATGAAATTTTAATGTTTTTTCCATAGAGGTACTATCTTTGTTAGATCTATTTTTATGTTTTTTAGTATTTTAGTACTATTGTAAGTTTTATGCATATGTTTTAAAAAATATATATATATTTTTAGCCCTGGCTGGTGTAGCTCAGTGGATTGAGCGTGGGCTGCAAACCAAAGGGTTGCTGGTTCAATTCCCAGTCAGGGCACATGCCTGGGTTGCGGGCCAGGTCCCCAGTGGGGACCATGTGAGAGGCAACCACACACTGATGTTTCTCTCCCTCTCTTTCTCCTTCCCTTCCCCTCTCTCTAAAAATAAAAAAATAAAATATTCTTTAAAAAATATGTATATATTTTTTAGCTGTTGTCGGAAGAGATAAATATAACTGACTTTATGCATTGATCTTATATACAGAAATTTTGCTAAATAGTCTTATTAATTCTAAACATTATTTCAACTTTGATTTAAAAGTAATACTCTAAACATTTCATAATTAAGTATGTTGTTGTTCCCTAAGCTTATTTGGCATTTTAATCCTATTTTGTTTTGTTTATGAATCACACTAGACTTTATTACTATTTTAAGTAGTTAATGTTCCTTTATATTTTATTTATTGTATCACTTTCCTTGGTTTTTATTTCTTCTTGCTTCTTATTCCTTGTTTTTCTTTTGTCTGATGTACAAACTTAAAAAAATTTCCTTAGTGAGATTTTGTTGTTAAAAAATTTTATTAGTCTAAATATATTTTTTATTCTTATTCTTAAAATTTTAAAACTGAATATGGAATTAACTTTTTTCTGTTATAACTCTTATTCCTTTTTCCTGCAACACATTAATGATGTTATTCCACTCACGGCTTCCCCTATTGCTGTGAGAAGTTGGGTGAAATTTTGATTTGATTTTTTTTAAGATTAATGTGTTTTCCCAAACTTGGAGTACTTTCAAAAATTTCTTATTGTCTTGCATTTTCTGCAGTTTTACTATGATGTATCAGAATGTTCACCAGAATTATTCTCCTTGGATTTCTTAGACCTTTGAATCTGTGGACTGCTGCCTTTCATAATTCCTAAAAAATGATCAGACACGGTTTCTTTAGATGCCAGCTTGGCAGCCCATCCTCTCTTTTCTCTCCTTACAGGACTCAATTAAATGTACATTAGGCCATCTCATTGTACATTTCCTGTCTTTTGCTCTCACATCTCCATTTTTTATCTTTTGTCTATTCTTCCTCTATTTTGAATAATTTATTCTGATGTGATATGTTTTCTACATGACTAATTTTCTCTCTTGTTACCAAATTTATCCATTGAGTTTTAATATTTATATCTTACACTTCTAGTAATTCATTGACTTTTCTTCAAATCTTCTGTTTAGGCTTATCATTTTGGGTTGCCTACAGATAATTTTAAGCATATTGTGGAACAAGTATAATGGTTTTATAATTTGTGTCTGATTATTCCAATAATTGTAGTCTTGGTAAGTTTGTAATTTTTATTGTTCTCCTTTATGTTGTATCTTTTCATTTTCCACTTGTCCTTGGAGGAAATGTTGGTGTCATCCTCCGGAGAACCTTGCATTTGCTCCCTTCCAGGCACCTGGAGATGCTACTAGTTTGGTCAACTGAAACTGACTTCCCTGTCTAAGTGTTCCTGGCCAGCCGTCTCTCTTTGCCTGGGGAATAAATCTGTTGAGAATGGCCTCCACGGACACTTATACATGGGTGCGTGCACACATACATGCACACACACATTTTTTCTTTTTATTTGTTGAGCACCAAGGCTGCCTTCTCTATAGCCTCCTGGGGTTAGGGAGAAAAGACTGGGAAGACAGACAATGTGAAGGGCACAAGTTTTCTGCACTTTGAAAATCCTGGCCTTTCTTCACTGTGCAGTCACTTCGAAAACATACTTGGCCTTGTCTCCATGGCCCCTTGGTCAAGAGAAATCAAAATCTGTCCCTGGAATCAGCTGTTTGAGATGAAGCAGAGACCTAACTTGCATGAAGGAACATCAATTTTGTTTTTATTCTCAGGTGTTGCATGAACTGCCATAGGCCTCATAACATATTTGCTTTGCTTATTCTTTCTCAGAAACATGAGTTTTTGCAGGCTCAGAATGTGTTTTCTTAGAGACACATGTAGGGAATCCATGTAAATCCTTTAAATTAGACACTGAAACCCAACATTCATGGACCAAAGAAAGAATCACACCACCTTGCAATGAATGACTGTTTCATATTACACTACTTTGTCACAGTTTTTTTATAACTAAGGTTATTTCATTGTGTATAGTCTCTTTTGCCTTTTCTACTTTATCTAGAGATGAAAAAGATCAAAAGATTTTGAAGACTTATGTCAACTACACATTTATTTTAGCTTACTGGAGAAAATTATAGGGAATCTAAATCTTATATTAGGAATATTTAGTTGGATTATTAAGATTATTTTACATCTTTCTCACAGTAGTGATTGTGTATCTTTTATGTCTGAGAGGCTGTAGTCTTCAAAGCTCCCTGAAATGTTAATAAATCTGAAGTCTTTCCTTTTCATTAATGTTTGTGACACTTGTATATTTGATAAAATGTGTTCAACAAATACAAACTCTAAATATTTTAAAAACATTATATATTTATAGTATATATCTATGTAATATTAATTTTATATGTATACAGTTATAATACAACATAACTCTTTAGTGTAAGTTTTAAATGTCTGCTGTAAGCAGCAAGAAGAAACTTTTTAAGGCTCATTTATATCCTGGCCTTTTGTTTATTTGAACAATAGTTTTTTCATTTTCTGAATTATTAAGCCTTTAAGTGAAATCCTAATGGTTAAGACCTTGCAATTAGATCTGTTAACTTTAGCCTTAGACATCTATACTTGTGGCATTTTTGTTCACTAACTAATGACTTAGCCAAAAATATGGTGAATGAGGAGCTTGATGGCCATAAGAAGCATTCAGCATATTGCAGTGCAGCTTCCTTTAGGATGTATTACCCCAAATAAGGCATCAGCAGCTACCGATGAAACTGTCTGTACAAAGTACATAGGATCTCGCAAGATTATAAAAACCACAGTCTTCTTATACTTGAGCTTACACAGTTATCTTGGCTCAAGTCTCTAGAAGGCAGAATATGAGAAGAGGATTATGATTCTAACACTTCATTTGGGATATGCAAGGTCAATGCAGTGAAGGAGAAAAAATTTAAAAAGGAAAGTGAGGCAAGAAATCTTTAGGTGTTACCATCCTGATCACTAAATCACATTTTGCTACAAAAAGACACAGAGGAGCTATGTCCATACTTGACATATGGGACTTAGCAAGACTGATTTCAAGAAGAAACCACATCTCACAGTAGGTCATGGAATTGAGAATTGAGGAACGATATTCATCTCCACTGCTCCCTCCTGTCTAGGATTTTCCTTGCTAAAGATTCACCCTGTAGGTGCTAACTTATTCATACTTCCAGGTTGTGACCCCTGACACCCTGGCTGCTCCAAATGTTGAAGGGGAGGGGCAGCTCAGTGCTTGGGGCATGAAAGTCATACAGGTGTCGAGTGACTCTGAGATAGCACATTAAGCTTCAGAAGTGTAGGCTTTTCTAAGAATAGACTTCTTTTATAGACAACCTTGAAAAGACCATTGACTATTACCAAATGTAGAATAGAATGTAAGTATCAGTGCATGCATTTAGAAAAGTAAATTTTTATTTTTGTAAATATTTTTAGCCCTCAATTTTCATCTAAATGACTTTCTGCTGAAAACCCAGTCTGTGTTAATAACCACCTTGATCTTTGTCTGTTTATAGTTCTCTTGAGTAGTAATTAGTAAGTAGGAGAAAGCATTTTCAAGGCTTAAGACATTATTCCGTTTACTAAGACTGAATCAGAAATGTAAGATCTAAAGACATACAAAGACTTAGTAAAAGAATATATAAAACCATAGATAGTTTAAAAATGAACATAAGTCCTATATTTCTGATTTCATACCATAAAGCTTGTTGGGCATCCACAGTGTAAAAATGATACATATAATCAATTACACAAGTATCAGGGATGACAAAGGATATTTCCAACATCTGACTTCAAAACACCAAACCCAAGATCAGTACATTCGAATTGATAAATTTAGGTGAGGTGTTTACACAGTAATTTATGTACATACCCACATCACCAAGTCTTTATTCATGCCCTTTAATAAACCTCTTCCTGGATTCCTTATATATTCAGTTATAACACAGACATACCTAAAAGGGCCGCAGGCTGTTCCTTAATTCTGCTGGTACTTCCGGTTTTGGGAAGGAGCCAAGTTAACTGTTATTCAAAATCTATGCATGTTTCTACCCCTCCTTCTTTTTTTTTTTTACCACTTTCTTATATCAAACTTACTAGAAATGTAGCCAATACTAAATTTTTTCACCACTGTATTTATTAGTACTATGAAATCTGAGCTTTGTTTTTATTTATCTAGTGACGCTCTTGAAGATCTCTACTGACTTTCTAAACATGAACTTTAATAATCTTGTCTTCAGTTTTCATATCGCCGCAGATGTGTGTTTTTTGTCATGGTCTTCATCTTCTAGGCATTCTTTTTGATCTTAGCCTATAGTTGTTTATTTGTGTGGAACTGGCACCTTCAATTTAATTCAAGCAAAAGAAAAATGTAATGGAAGGATATATAAGACTGTGTTGTGGAGCCTGAGAGCACAAGGTGTAGCCAGACCTCATTCACTCACTCAGTCCTTACTATGTGTTCTCTAAAAGATGCTGGAGGTAAAATGGTCAACAGATACAATCTTTATCTACACTAGACTATAAACTCTAAAATGATAGGGGATCTGGCTATCTAATAAATGTTGATCAGGGGCTACAATAATGAAAAACCAGCTTTCTATTTTGGGATGTTTTATTATCTTGAACAACATTTCCTCAAAAGCCACATTTCAGCTCTAACATCAGTTAATTTAAGTATCAACCAATTATTTAAAATCCTTTGAGAGAGGATTGGATTGGCCCAGCTTGAGTCAGATGTCCACTGTGATCCCATCAGCTATAGACCTAGGAAGAGAGGCATTTGGATTCAAATGGTGCTAATGCAGAATTTAGACATACTGGCTCAGCAGGGACTATGAGCAATGAACAATTCACAGAGAAGGAGTTTATATGCCAAATAATACATATATTTGCATTCCATTTAATACCTCACTGAATCTCTTTCTATCATGTTTGCTGTTTCTTTTTTCCTTCTTAACTTTGAAATTTGTCCAAAGATATCCCCTTTCTTCAGTATGTTTTCTCTTGAAATGTTATGGTTTTGAGTGTCACTGATATGTAAGTGAATCTGAAATCTTTATTACCAGATTTTGATCATTTCCTAATACCTGCCTCACAGGTCTATTTGGGTTGCAGACCTCTACACTTGGATGTCTCACGGGAAATAATGGCCAATATGTCCAGAGGGTGCAGATCATCTGCCCAAATCCCCCCACCCATCCATCTTGATGGCAACTCTCTAGTACCAGTCATGCAGGGTTGAATTTTGAGATTATCTGTATGTCCACCCTCACAATTTCTTTTCTCACATCTCATTAGTTGTTAAGCTCTATTGAGTTAGCTTCTACCCAATTTCTCACACTCAGTTACTCTTTTTTATTATTTTCCAAACCGCACTTTAGACCTTTACTACTTCTCATCTGTATTGTTGAAATAATTGCCCAGCTGTTTACCAACAGCCACTCCTCACTCCAAACCATTGAACACATGACTTTCACTTTAGTTATCTTAAAACATAGTGTAATCTTATCACTTTTCTGCTCAATAATTTCCTCGTATTTATCAAGTAAAATTCAAAAGTCTATGTGTAACTTAGAATTACCATATTTTGCCATGTATAAGCACACCCATATTTTTGGCCCAAACTTTCAGGAAAAAATCCTTTGTTTTAATTTTTTAATTTAATTTTTATTTATTTATATTTAGATGCTGGTTTTTTATATTACAAAGGAATTTTAGCATATTTTTAAAATATATTGTGGTAGAAGAAATTTTATGCAACAAATAATTACAAAACACAAGAACAGATACAAGGTATTTTAGGCACTATGCATGTATACTGTGCATCCTTATTTTCCTCTAAAAAATTTGGACAAAAAAAGTACACATTATAAATGGGAAAATACAGGTAGTGCCCACTGCAACTAAGAAAATCTAAAATAGCAATGACACTTAAACAAAATAGCAGTTTATTTCTTTAAAGTTTCTTTCATACTAGTCCAGAGCTGGTAAGGTGATACAGGACCTAGGTTCCATCTAACTAGCTGCTCTGCTATACATGGGTTAGTCTTAAGGCTACTTCATGGTCCGCCATGGCTGCTGAAGCTCCAGCAATCACAGTCATGCTTCATGCAGCACAATAGAGGAAGGGCAGAAAAAGCCTCCTTGTATTTTTTTAGGGGACTTCTTAGAACTACTATATGAATTTTACTTATATCTTTGTGGCTGAAATCTATGGATATGTACATACCTAACTGCCAGAAAGAACTTTTTATTAAGAAATGGATGAGAATAGACATTGATGCTGCATCTGTAAGTCTCTGTCACAGATTGCTATTCAATGCCATATGCTTTTGTTCTCAACTGAGCATTTCCATCTTCATTTCCTATCTTTGTTTTAAGCATTTAGTCACTCTATGCTAGGGATATATATATATATATATATATATATATATATATATATATATATATATATTTCCTACTTGTATTAGTTAAGGTGATTTTGAAACAACTATAAAAAGAGGTCTCTAATTTCAGTGGGTCATAAGACAGAAGTGTATTTATCTGCCACATGAATCCAGTGGGTGTAGGCTGGCAGGATAGCTCTGATTTAGGGGTCAGTGAGAAACTCATGACCCCCATCATCTCACAGGATATTGTACTCCTTTTCCTGATCAAAGCTGATTCAGCACGATATTTGTATTCCAGTCCACTGGAGGGAGAAAAAATAAAGTCTCATTCTAGAGAAACTAGCCTAAGTTGAGGTGACCTGAAGTTTGCATAGATTACATCTGCTCACATCCCATGGGCTTGGCCATGTGGCTATACCCACCTGATCGTGTGCCCGGGAACAGCAGAAAAAGGATTTGGGGAGGATAACAGCTACTCTGTCACAATCCAATTTCTGTCTGTACTTCAAGGTACAGCTCAAGTGCCATTTCTGCAAAGAACTTTTTTTCTGAGTCTTTAACCGAAACCAATAATGCTTATAACTAACAGTTATCTCCTGCTCAATATTTGCCAGGAACTAGACAGTGTGCTCTGGTTTAGTGCTTTTTGAAATTCCCCAAGATTTTGCCCACATTTCCGCAGATGGAAAATTATTGCTCACCCTGATTATACAAAGATTGTAAAACTATGAAGTGTTGGACGCGTGATCTGTACTCTGAGCTCCCACAGATTTTCTTTTCTTTTGTTTCTTGTTAGTAGTCTCCTTTATCTGCCTGTGTGATGTGTCTCACTTTCCTCCTAGATTGTGAACTTTCTGAGGCCAGGCCTGGTTCTTCCACTAGTCATCATTGCATTGAGCTGGCCAGAATATCCATTTTTTTCCCATAAAATAGGACTTATTTTTCATTTTCACCGATATCTTTATTGATCTGGATATTTTGAGTATGTTGGCTATCTTCTGCTATTGCCTTCTAGTGGGTAGAGGCCAGAGGTGCTGCTAAATATCTCCCAATGCATAAGGCAGCCCACAGCAAAGAATTATTTGGCCAAAATATCAATAGTACCAAGAAACCTGGCAAACCACTTTTGACACATTTGGTCAGTC
>PVKM010004019.1:0-54217 GCA_004027735.1 Carollia perspicillata | reverse complement strand
GGTACTTGTCCTTTACTGCCTGGCTTATTTCACTTAGCATAATGCTTTCCAGTTTCATCCATTCTGTTGCATTGGGTAGGGGTACCTTTTTTCTTTCTGCCACATAGAATTCCATTGTATATATGTACCATAGTTTTTTGATCCATTCACTTACTGATGGGCACCTAGGTTGCTTCCAACACTTAGCTATTGTAAATTGTGCTGCTATGAACATTGGGGTGCATAGGTTCTTTTGGAATGGTGTTTCAGGGTTCTTGGGATATAATCCCAGCAGTGCAATTTAATTTTGTGATTTTTAGGTAGTTTGCTTAACCAGCTTTGTCCTCCAACTACAGGCCACCAAGAGCCAATCAATGGCCAACATTTCATTTCATTTGGAGTGAACATCACTGCAGAGACAGAAAAAAATAATATGATTGAAATGATTGAAACACAAAAGCATTGAGATTTGTGAAAATGAGAAAGACTAGTGCAAAAAATAGAAAATGGTATGGCCTTTTTGTTCTTTCCCACAATATCCTCCTTAGGAACATGACTATTTTATAATCAGTCTTTCCCTGCAACAGTCTCTCATTAGCCACTTGTCTATGAAATAACTCTTTCTGAAAGGTTCTCTCCTTCTTCATTTGCAGAAAAACCTAAGCACAAGGGCAGGGCTCAGCTCAGTTTCTTCTTATACATTTACCTTTCTAAAGACTTTCACCAAATTTCACAAGAATAAATCCAAATAATAGCAAAATAATAACTATAAATGAAAAATTAAAGTTAAAAGACTTTTCTCTATTCAAGTGGCCCATGGTAAAAATAAAGTGTTCCTTATTTCTAAGAGTGTACAAGATGATTTGGACAATAGAATTATTATGTAAAATGGTATCTACACTAGCTTCCAAATTTTGTTTTGAAGTCATACCCTATAAAACTATTTTGGCTTTACTATAGCATTACTCTCACTTTCTAAAAGTGAAGACACATTATATTATTTTAATTTGTAAATCTTCCATGATTTAATTCTGTTCCTTACTTTAGTTATTTTGTTCTGGGCATGTATCCCACCATGCCCCTAAAACCCTTCATATATATTTCAAAGTCCAAAATATTAAAGCACTGAATTCCTATCAGGTTCTCTGCAGCAAAATAACTTGAAATTCATATGGAACTACAAAAATGTTATATCAGCTTGAAGCAAAAAATTTCCATTGCTCCATGTTTTCACTAAAACATATTGAAGTAGTTTATACATGAACTAAAGAAATATTTATGCTAAACAAGTATAAAACCAATTGCTAATTATCCAAATGTGAATTTACTAGACCATAGATTAAATGTGTGATTTTAAGGTTTAGTCATCACCTAACCTGAAATAAAAGTTCATTTAAAACACTTAAAATTTTGGAGGCGGTGAGCCCTCAACAAACTTTTAAACTTGTCCTTCTTCCTTACAGCATTTCTTCATCATAACTACTTTTTCAATGTGGTAGCAAGTAAAATTCCCCAACAGGAAAGACAGTAATATGAAAACTGAGCTGATTACAGATGGGTGAGAAGTAATAATTCTCTCTTACAATTTTTAAGTTACTATAACATAAGGATAATAATTAACAACAGTAAATAAAACTAACAACCTTAGGGGGAAGACCCTTGAAAGGTGCTTCCATTAAACAGTATTAAGAAGATAGTAGCAATAAATAACAAGTTTGGGTTTTTTTAAATAATTTATAATAATTTTCTCTTCATCAACAGAGAAAATGTAGATAAGTGGAAGGACAACATTCTCCAAGTAAGATACAGAATATAAAATTCCAGTTAACCAAATATGAATTTGATGTAAAAAACTGACAACTGGTTCCTTTCAACTATACTTTGCCACTAAAACTCAATGTTCATCAAAAAGATATTAGTTATTATAATTAGAATGCTCTTACCCTTGTCACATAAAGTTGTACTTGGTCAAAATTCATAAAATAGTTCAGAACAGAAATTTAGCATTTCTGATCCTTGTGGGCCCAGTGTCACTTGAGCCAGAATGAATACATTTTACTAATTCATCTAAGTTAGCAGGCCCTAAGTATTACAAATGCATCCAAGAGATTATCCTTTGGAGGCTCTAATCAAATCTATAGTCAGAGAATTCTCATGATAAAAAGCATTGCCATAATTTGCTGGCAGTGCTCTTGTTTCTTAGTTATACATTTAGATGGAAATGCACTAAAATATTCACAGTGGTATATCTCTGGATGGATAGTAGAATTATAGATTATTTTACTTTAAACCAATATAAGATTAAATAAGATTAAATGATGTTCAAATGACACAAATCACACTATTTTTTAATGAGGAAGAACAAAACCAAATTTGGTACTGAAGTTTCTCATGAAATCCACAACACATTTAAGTGTCTATTAAGTATGAAGAATGCCACAAATATATATAATTAACTATCAAATATAAAAAACAAGTCTTACTCATTTTGCTAAAAGTTCAGCAAGTCTTACCTCCAGTCTCCACACCCAAGTCAAATTTGTTGCATTCTGATGATATCAACCAGTCAAGTCAGAGTTATAAAATCCTGAAATATAGAACAAAGACTTAAAAAATGAAAAAACTTCCTTTACTTCTATAGCACTCAAGCCTGTCTAGTGTTAGTTAAAATAAGAATTAGTCATGGGTTTCACATTTTTATTAAAGAAACAGGTTCTGGCTCTGGGCAAGTAACTCAGTTGATTGGAGCATCATCCCGTACAGCAAAAGGTTGAGGGTTCAATTCCCACTTGGGACACATACCTAGATTGCTGGTTCCAGCCTCAGTAGGGCATGTACAGGAGGCAACCAAGATAGATGTTTCTCTCCCACTTCGCTGTTTCTCTGTCTCTCTCACCCTCTCTCTCTAAAATCAATAAAAATATATCCTCAGGTGAAGGTTAAAAAACTACAAATGAAAAATAGAAAAGAAACAGGTTCTCACTGTTAGTATGGTTTCTCTTACAACTATACGCCAACGCTTTGCAGTTGAGATGACTTCCTTTTCTCTTTTTAAATAACAGTTGAGCATTTTGATATAACTGATGACAAACTCCACACTCGGCAGTGGAACAATCATTGAATTAAAAATCCAGGTACCAAATACCATAAAAAGAGATTTTTTTTAAAAGTCTGAAAATGCTATAGAAAGGGGAGGAGGACTTGTTATTCCATCCAGTCGGAATTATAAATTGTGTCATCTGAATCTGGTGGAGGAGTTAGAAGAAGGGAAATAAGATGACACAGCAGTGAGATGTTGTTCTGGGCACAGAAAGCAGCATGTAACTGCACATTAGCAACGGTAAGACAAGCTAACAAAGGGGACAGAAGATGTACTTGACAGTAGTATAAAGAGTTAGCAGATGAGTAGGAGGAAGTGGCATATGAGATAGGCTGGGGTGCAGTAGGAAAGATCCTTGGTAGTAAAGATACATAACTTAAATTTAATGCAAACTACAGTAAGGGCCCAGTGAAGCAAGTTCAGAAGCCCAAGATAACAAACAGCTGCAATACAGCATTTCAAGCTGCCTAAAGAATAGATATTTAGACAAAGAGTCTTTAAAGGGAAGATTATAAAAGTCACAAAAGAAAACATTGAAAATTTAATCATTTTATTTTCTTACAGAAATAAAAACATAAACAAAGACTTTAGAAACACCAAAGTTGTTTGTTGTTTGTTACTGGTGTTTTCATCATTTGAATAAATAGGAAGAAAATTAAATGAAATAAACTCAAGTTTATAAACTTAAGAAAGTCAAGTCGCATAACTGAATTCAAAGAGAAGAAAGGTAATAATTAAAGTGAGTAGGATTGTAAGAGAACGCGATAGGGGATAAAAAAATTCTTGGCAACTTGTCAGTTACTAAAAGTGTTTAGAAAGACACAGTAAAAAGATAATAAGGAAAAATAACAAAATGAATAATAAAGATAATGATTTGTGATATCCTAAAAGCTTCAAACAGAAAGAATAGTGTAACTTAGTGACAGGAACGAATGATTTTAATGTGCTAAAACAATTTTCCAACCTACAGATAAATCCCTTAGGATTCTTTTTGGTTAAATGCTAGTTTATTTAAACAGCTGATTCTTATTTTTTCACAAATGTATTTCAACTGAAGAAATTTTAACAAAAATTCTGAAGAACTTAGTCATAGTTCGCCAACCCTTAATAATTTAAAACAAATTTAGTAACGAAGACCTCATTGTGTACTACACTGTTAAATTCGTTCCTTGCCTAGTGTCACTGAAATGCTTAATACCATTTGACTTTAATGCTGAGAAGCCGACATTTTACCAAATTCACCACGTTTACCACTAGGTGGCGAAAAAACCCAAGTAGTATCTGTTAACAAAACTAGTACAAGATCCTTAAGTATCTGAACCAGAATTTCCACCAGGTGTCAACCAAGAGGGAAAACAGACTATTTTCTCCACTCACATACACAAATTCATAGTTTTATGTATAACCACCTAAACTATCAGAGATAAATGACCTGCCCATTAACTGTCCAAATATTTTGCTTATTTATACCATCGTATAATACTGTTGAGTCCAAGATAATGCCTTGTCAACCAAAATCCAACTAAATAAAATTTCATTTCTTCCCCAAAAGAAAAACAGTAAGCCCAATGAGTGTAGTTTATTGTGACTCATAGGTTCAACCTATCTAAATATATGGCACAAAAGAATCTAAAATGTTTTAGACATGGACAGTCAAAACTCTTCAAAGTATACTTGGAAATGTATATATGGCTCCAGACTCATATTTTTTCTTTCTATATCTCTTATAAGCAGACCTGTTGATGAA
This sequence comes from Carollia perspicillata, assembly GCA_004027735.1. NCBI lineage: Eukaryota > Metazoa > Chordata > Mammalia > Chiroptera > Phyllostomidae > Carollia > Carollia perspicillata. The sequence goes on along the minus strand of PVKM010004019.1, from coordinate 49,391 downwards.
AAAAAAAAACTAGATAAATTTATGCTGTTATGCTTTGAATCTCAGTGTGGTTTTATGAAAGAATCACTATATTACCAAAACTTTCACAATAAAAAGACAAATGTACCTGCCTCCAAGATGTATTAGAATTAGTATGTTGAACAGTCCAAGATTGAAAATTAAAATTATAGCGTTACAGAACTAAGCCCCATTTATATATCAAATCATGTATTTAAAAAAACATGTTAAGCTCTTCACTAATTTCTAAGATTTTCTGAATTGTAAACATTATGTCAGCTAAAGCACTATGTCATGCTGCCTTTTATAAGGTGGTACTTTTTATGGCTGAACTCTATTCTTAATCCTCTGGACACAGGAATTATAATCACGTCATACCCTACAAATCTGGCTGTATAGGTGGTGTCTTAAAAAAGGTCTTTTTCTTCCTTCGAGGAAGTGGTCAAGCCTTTTTCCCCCTGGTGTCATCACGCAAACAACTTGGTTGTTTTCATTGCTATCTAATTAGGAGATGGGAAAGAAAGCAGTTAAGAGAAAGCAAAACCTACTGATTAAATTATGTTTGGTTCTCTTCCTTGCTCTTTATAGTATTCTCTCTTAAAGTTCCTTTGCCCTCATCTGAGGTCGTTTTCACCCTGCCTCCAAAGCTCCTGTCAGAAAACATTATTTCTTGTCTAGTTTTATTACGTTTTCTTTTAAAATTCGTTAGCTTATGCTCAGCAACCAGTCTCTTGCCCAACCGGTTATCCCCCTTCCCCCATCTCTCTTCGCACATCACTTTTTCCTTTTTCCAGCAAGGCCCTGGTCAAACTCTTGCAGTGACGGTAAAGGACGCTACGTGCAGGTCACTCAGCAGTTTATCCTTACTAGGCTTTGCAAACAGCTCCCTACCCAACCCTTCTCCCCAGGGCCCCCTGAGCCATTATCTTTAAATAGAGTGTGCTGGTAAGGGGCTCCAGACTGCACGTCGAGGATGTACGGCAGCCTGACTACCAATAGGAGCCCACAATGAAGAGAAGTCGGGTTCAGGCTCCCAGCAGCCTCAGTATCTTCTTCCCCAAGCTGTGCACCTACTGTACCCGAGAGCTAGGGAGCGAGCCCGGCGCCGGAGGGCGGGCAGCAACCGCGGCGTGCGCATGCGCAGTGGGGTTGTTTTTCACAAAGCTGCTCTTAAAGTGAGCTGGCAAGATCCAGTCGCCGTCTTTGTAAGGAGACCACTGAGACTAGCAGGACCGCGGAGCAGCAGCCTCTTTGCTGCCCTGACTTTTTAAGAAATTTCAATGAACTATTTGTAAAGAATCACTGATCTTGCTCGCAAGCTTTTTGCACGGCAAATTCATCGATCAGTGTTAAGATCACATTTTATATGTGATCTTGACTTGTCTTACATTTTATTTTTATAGATTTTTGTTATAAACATGGTGCTGGGAAAGGTGAAGAGTTTGACAATAAGCTTGGACTGTCTTAATGACAGCAATGTCCCTGTGTATTCTAGTGGGGATACAGTCTCAGGAAGGGTGAATTTAGAAGTTACTGGGGAAATCAGAGTAAAATCTCTTAAAATTCATGCAAGAGGACATGCAAAAGTACGCTGGACCGAATCTAGAAACGCCGGCTCCAATACTGCCTACACGCAGAATTATACTGAAGAAGTGGAGTATTTCAACCATAAAGACATCTTAATTGGACACGAAAGAGGTAAGTTTTTATATCATTCAAAAATGATAAAAACTATTTTCTCTGGGAATGTACCTTTTAATTTTTCTGAATTAATATAATTCTATTCCTAGCATACACATAGCAGTTTGATAAAAGATTAGGAAAGTTGGGAGATTTTGATTCTCCTTGACATTCATCGTGTGTTAAGTCGTAATTCATGCAGGCATCTGCAAAGTGACTGCAAACTGCACTTATTCAACTACCTCTATAGCCGGCTTGGTATGTGCCATACGCACTTGCCATCCATTTGCACCTTACTTACAAATTCTGCTTAAACCTGTTTCAATAATTTTACTGTTTTCAACTGAATTGCTAAAAGCTGTAGTCCAATGTTAGATTTTTTTTGCCTGTACTCTATCACTTTAGATCTTAAAATCTAAGATTCAGTCAAGAAATGGAATAACATTTTAAGTGGGTTAATAGGTGTATTTCATTTTTAATATTGACACGCATAAAACTTTAAAGAATTGATCATTGTCCTTTGATAAACGGTATCTGTGCCTTATTTTGACATATGGTATCAACACCCCACGTGTTTTTTCCTTATTCTTTTCAATTCTTTAAGAAATTTATAAGGACATTATCTATCATTGTGGTAGGTTTCAAATCAGTTTTAGAAGCCATTCACGGTCAGTTATTTTCCTTTTCGAGCATCATGCCTAACTTTGAAACATGCATTCAATGAAACCCATGCCAGTCCAATGAAATTGAAAAGTATTAGGCACATTGGATTTGATTTTTGGTTTGAAAAGAGAGATAAGGGGTTGTCAGACGTTGAAGGGGGTCCTGAGATTTCAAATCTATTGTTTAAATCGTTACATTGGTGAAATATAGACGACTCTAAGCTTGTTTTTCTAAGTTTCCACCCTTTGTTAGAAGCGGTTCAATCCTGTTTCGGACCAGTTCTGGGGGGTGGTGAGGAGGGGCGCTTGTTCAGCTCTCAGCAGATTGGTTGCACGCGTCAGGTGGTGGCGATGACTTAATTCCTAGACCAAGAAGAATATAATGTTAAAACTGGTTATGTAATATTGTACTTCTCCTTTTAAATGCAATATTTAGTTCAAATGTGGACTATTTTTCAAAGAGTAGAGCAGATTTTTACCCTCGTCTTTAATAAAATATACACATGCATAAGGAATGCGAATTGAGCTTTAGGCAAGTGTAGAAATGAAGGTTACTTTCAGTTAACAGCATTAATGCACTTTCTAAAAATATTAAGTCAATTATTTAATTAGGTTTAAGTTACACCTAAGTAATTTGCATCCTGAAGTAATTCCTAATCCTAACCAAGCAGTAACGCTGATAAGAAGTGCTAACGCCTAATGACAACCGTCATATATGTTGAAAGGTAGAAAAATTAGTTTGAACCTTTCTGGGTAATGCAGCTTTTTATAAAATGGTGATAGTAAAGGTTTTTATGAAAGAGTTGAGACTCGAAATGGGGTATAAGTAGAATAACGACTTACGAGGACAAACGCAATTTTATTAGCTACTCCATGATTTCCGGGGCCGCATGTTTTCCATGAAAACAAGCTATGTGCCCTGTAACTCCACAAAATACCCCTCAAACCCTTACAAAGCATGGACGAGATCTTAGCCTGGAACAGTTTCAATGACTTTAAACCCGGACCTCTCAAACTAGCCTGGTGAGTGAGACCCCGCCCCGGGCGATCAGCGATAGGCGGAGCTCGGTTTGTTAGCCTGTTGCTAAGGCGATGCCAGGCTCTGATTGGATTGGGCGCGGGCGGGTGGGGAGAGTGGGTCGCGCCCGTGGGGGCGAGGCTTGAAACCGGCGTGCGCCGGTAAAGGTTCCTCCAGAGTGGCCGCCCCCGCCCTCACTCGCGACCGTCCCCGTGCTCCTGGAGGTGTTCCTAGTCTGTGTGACATGCTCTGTCGCTTCATCTCCTCGGCCTGTTTTTGGCCCCGCAATGAGTGACTTCAGGAATCAAAAGAGTAGATGAGAGGAGCTCCTGCTGGTCTTAAGGTGTCGGACGGACCCCAGCGCAACTTTAGCTGACAGTCTTATCCAGAGAGAACTTGTGTGGACAGGGTTCGCAGGACCCCACTTTCCTACTTTTCTAGTGGAAGATGTCAGGTAGTTTGTTACCGGTCTTTTCTCTGAGCTAAAACAAAGCCTATTTCCCGAACTACGTAGGCAAGAGGTCCACTATCTTGATTCGACCTGAGAGCGCAAAGGCTGGCCAGGAAGGGAAAGAAAAGTGACTGAACATCTAAAGCTGGGGGAAGGCCTCGATGAGTATTCCCTCCCCCGGCTCATTGTTTCCCTGGGCCTTTGCCCTTCCCCAACCCTTCACCGCCCCTATCTCACCGCAACTGTAAAGGTGTTGGGGTAGCCCAAGCCAGATAGAACCGGTCGCCGGCTGGGGTGTGTTACGCGGAAGCACCGCCGCACGGTCGCCCCGCCCCCGGTCCAGCAGGGTAGGCTGCGCGGGCGCGAGCGCCAGCGACGTAAGCTATATGTATAGCGGGGCGCGCGGTCGACGGCGGCGCGCGGGCGGGCCGGCTGGGATCTGCTGGCGCCGGTTTAGGCCGGTCTTCTCCTGCTCCGTTCTTGTTCTTGATTGACAGCCCTGCACTTGTTTACCGCGGCGCGGCCGCCGTGGCTCGCCGCAGTGAGACTGCTGAGCTGGCACATAAAGGGAGCGAGAAGGGAAAGGGAGGCAAACTTTGGGCGCTCTCGAGGGGAGCGAATTTAAATGGCCGTGCGCTCACCAGCCAGTTTTTGGTGCTGAAATCCGTTTAGAGGATTTTTCACTGGGGTCAAGGAAAATACAGTTGAGGTGAAAGCGAATCATCGAGGTTTTAGGATAAAAGTATGCATACATAGGCGATTTTTTTCCTCTTTCTTGAGGGGAGCATCGTGGTTTTTGTGTATATTCACTGCTTTGGTGAGGAAAAGTTAAATAATTACAGTTTCATCAACTTCTGTGATAAAGGTATTATGATACCGAGAAAACTACAAAAGGAAGACAATTACCTGGTTAGAACGCTAAAAAGAGATCATGTTTTAAAATCCAGAGCTTCCCCTCCCCCTTTTTTTAGTTAATATATTTTGGGGACATTTTTTAAATGTTTGACCAAAAGCTGTCGGTTGTAAAATCAGCTTTTACAAGCAAGTGGAAACAACCTAGTTAGACTACATTTCTCAAGGATGTAGGACAGTGGTGTTGTCCAGTTAACAGGCACCTTTTAAATCTCGGATAATATATATGAATAATTTATATACATGTATATGCGCAGACTTTGGGATGTTGCTAGGACAGACTGTCATCATTATCCATGAAACTGGTATTAAAATCACTGTTCCTTTTTTTAGTAACAACATCTATTTAACAAAGTTATGTAATGATTTTATAATTGTAACATTCTTATTTACACCAACTGGCATTTTTAAAGGTTTACGTGAACAGTTTTGTTTGCGCGCGCACGCTTGTGTGTAGTCTTAATATGATAAATTTAAGGAAATAGTTGGAGACGTAGATAACACGTTTAGCCTGAGATCTGAATCTTTAGTTGAGCATATTACTCTTAGATACAGAGCTCAGGTCATTCTCCACTAAAGAACACTTAGGGGGTATAAATATTAATTATCCCCATGTCACTTATGAGGCAACTAAAGACCTGGGATTTTTATTTTACCCAGAGATGTGAAGTTTGAGTTAGAACTTGTATTTCTCAGACTCTGGAACTTATGGCCTTGATTATTATATGAGCATCTTTAAAGATATGCCACCATGAAGAGTGTGTAAAGGTTCGATAACAGGTTTTTTGTTTTCTTTTTCTGTGTTTTAGATGATGATAATTCCGAAGAAGGCTTTAACACCATTCATTCAGGAAGGCATGAATATGCATTTAGCTTCGAGCTTCCACAGACGTAAGTATTAGAACTGGCACTTTTCATAGACATTCATTCTTTTCAAATTAAAACTATTATAAATTTAAATATCTTTAGTTTCCAAAAAAACCTTTCCATTACTGAATCTTGCTTAGAGGAAAACAATGTATTAAAGAAGCTATTTTTTAATGAAGTTTAGTGAAATTATAGAAGGCAAAGCTTAATTTAATTCTTAGTACTCTGCCTCAAGATTTATGAGGTTTATAAAACTTGAGCATTTCACTTAACATGAGTGAATTGAAAGATGTTATTCATATAGTTAAGCACTGTGTGCTTAGTTTATCATCAGTTAGAATTAGCAGAAAAGGTAGAACATTTACTCAATCTCTTCGATAATTTACACAAATTCAGTGTTCTAACTTTTCTTCTATTGTTGTTAACCAACAGCAGCAGTAAGCTGAGAACATAAACATGATTAGGAATACTCTAACTTTCGGAGTGATGTTCTTTTGATATGAATGCCATACCTTCTGTGCAAAGAGCTGTTGAGAAGGTCACACAAGAGATGTTATGACCTGGACTTAAAAGGAAACATCCATCATAGATATCTTAGTGTAAGGCTTAGGATCTAGTAGGAGAGAAGGAAGGAAAGGGGTATATTTTTAATGTAATAAAAGATTGCTACAAAAAATTATAATTTCTTTTTAAAAAAGAATGCCTTTAACAGATATTATAATGTAAGGTGGCACTTGTGCCCAATGTTCTGGAGGATAAACTTAACTTACAGAAGAATTTATCAAGTGAAATACGTACATGATTTTATATTCATTAATTTAATGCCAAGTTATTTTCTGTGAATAAGAGTTTATAAATGGTATTTTCAGTATTGTTTATTATGTTACGTAACATCATTTTAACTATAATGCCCTAATCTACTTTCTGAGAGAAATATTTTAAGTCTGTGAATACAATCAGGCTAATACTGGGCCTAGCAAAATACTACATTTTGTTTTTCTGTGATATATACGTTAATGCAAGAGTCTAATTGCTCAAAAAAAAAAAAAAACCTTTGTGAAAACACTACTGCTTGCCATACTAATCTAAGCTAGAGCTCTAGCTTGTAAATAACTGAACGTTGGGCATTTTTCTAATGAAATTATGAAAAAGACTAAAATAAAATCTTTCACAAATAATGAAACCTAGCAAGGTTGAAAACAGTTTTGATTCCCTTGATACAGGTCAATAGAAATGATTCTTTTTCATTTTTCAGCCTGTAAAGTTAGAAACATGGCTAAAAAAGAGAACATGGGTAAACCAGGAAATATAAAGTTTCTTAGCATTTCAGTGGACTTTATCAAAATATGAAGTTTTTGAAACTATAATAACTGTTGCATCCTTTTCTAGACCTTAAGTAGTTGCTATAACTAGAGGTAATAATTCCTAGCAGGTGAATAGTGGAGCACTGTAAGGAATTTGGTCTGAATGGTTATCCAGTGTCTGTAATTTCTCAATTGAAATAGTTAAGCCATTCTCAATTTTATTTTTAAATTAAATTCCTGACCTTTTCAAGAATTGTTCATTTCCAAATTTTCATAATTTTGCCACAAACATTAAAAGTAGCTTCTTTGTTTAAAGGGATTGTATTCTTCTGGCTTTTTTAAAACAAAATTTCTGTAATGTTTCCAGATATCTGTTGTTATTTGGAAACAGTATTTTCCCCCAGTGACTTATCCCTTTGGAAGTTTATAAAAATTATGTTTGCTACCTCACTGTTATATAAACAGTACAATATATTAATACTTCTATGCTGATCTACTGTACAATTACTAGAAAGAGGTATAGGATTAATATGCTGACCTTTATATTCTACACAGACCACTTGCTACCTCATTTGAAGGCCGACATGGCAGTGTGCGCTATTGGGTGAAAGCCGAATTGCACAGGCCTTGGCTTCTACCAGTAAAATTAAAGAAGGAATTTACAGTCTTTGAGCATATAGATATCAACACTCCTTCATTACTGGTAAGAATTGACTGAATTCTTCATTATTTGTTTTTGGTGTATCAATACCAAAGAAGAATCACCTAAGCTGTAATTTTATAATTTTAAAACAGTGGTTTTATTTTAAATTTTTATAAATACTAATTTTAAAAAATACAGTTAAACAGGCACACAAACTGTGAAGAATAAGGTCATATTTCCTGATCTTGTAATGACATTAAATAAATTTTACAAGTAAGACCAATATATGGTATGAAATTTCTCTTACTTAGAAGATAACACCAGTAACAAAAAATCTGTTTCCTGGATAATTTTAGTAGAACAGCAGTGGTAGTGTTCATATTACTATTAAGACAATATCACTTAACCTGAAATTACAATGTAAAGTTTATATTGCTTTACATTATTCCATTGCAGGGATGTCAGATGATGGGGAGATTATCACTTTGTCAAAAAACTTAATTGTATTTTAAAGTAAATTCTTTTCAATTGTTTTTTCCCACAAAATTCAAATTTGACTTCAAAACATTAATTGGTTTAAACAAATATCTTTAAGCAAATAAGAATTAATTTTAAAAATGAGCAGTTTTCCTTTTTTTTCATACTGATTTTTTCATATTGTCAAAGAAAGATGTTAACATATATGACTATAACCAAGTTACTTTCCAAGCTGTGTTTTTATTTAAGGCAGTTTAAATGAAATATGGAAAGGGGGTTGGTTGGTTGGTTGGTTGGTTGGTTTTTAATTACTATATATAAATAGTGTGGCCTAAAACTATGTTTATGGAATATGGTGTTAAGCCCTGTACCCTTTTTCTTTCATTGAAGGAAAACTTATATAAAAACAAGCTATATAATATAGTATAAAAAAATATATGACTTAACAATAAAAAAGCAGCACTGCTTTTACTTTTATATACTCTAAGAAGTTAGAATTGTATTTTAAAACATTTTATTACTGTCCTGAGTCATAACATTGATCTTTTTCTCTAAATTTATTTCTTACAGTCGCCCCAAGCAGGCACAAAAGAAAAGACTCTCTGTTGCTGGTTCTGTACCTCAGGCCCAATATCCTTAAGTGCCAAAATCGAAAGGAAGGGCTATACCCCAGGTATGTATGAAGTGAATTCCCACAGAAAACAGTCTTTCTCCACTCATTTTTTTTGTTCAAATTCATAATATTTCTTGCAAATTCAAATAAGATACAGCATTCTTTGATAAAATAACCCAAGTTGAGCTTATCTAATTTTCATTCATAAATTTGAATGTAGTCTCCTTTTTTTTTTAAAGATTTTATTTTTAGACAGAGGGAAAGGGAGAGAGAAAAAGAGAGAAACTTCGATTGGTTGCTGCTTCTGGGCACCCTGACTGGGCACTAAACCTGCAGCCTAGGCATGTGCTCTGACCAGGAAATTCAATCAGTGACCCCTCACTTTATGGACTGATGCCCACTGAGCCACACCAGTCAGGGTTCTACTTTACTTTTTTAAAGAGCTGCTGTAAATGCTTAGTTACTTTTATAATTCTTAAGTTACTTGCCACTCTTAGGACAGCTTTTCATCCATGTAATCTGCTGAACTTTTCAGTGTTTAGGGTAGGAATCTGCATTTGTTTTGGCAATTTTGTTTGTTTTGTTTTCTTAACAGTAGAATTTTTTTTCCCTCTCTAGGTGAATCAATTCAGATATTTGCAGAGATTGAGAACTGCTCTTCCCGAATGGTGGTGCCAAAGGCAGCCATTTACCAAACACAGGCCTTCTATGCCAAAGGGAAAATGAAGGAAGTAAAACAGCTTGTGGCTAACTTGCGTGGGGAATCCTTATCATCTGGAAAGACAGAGACGTGGAATGGCAAGTTGCTGAAAATTCCACCAGTTTCTCCATCTATCCTCGACTGTAGTATAATTCGTGTGGAATATTCACTAATGGTATGCATAAATTTAAGGGGTTTTTTTTTTTCTTTTCTTTTTTTTTTTTCTTTTTTAAAGTCTAAAAGTCATGAGGATATCATTTTGTCTTACATCCAGGATTTGATTTTTATATTCCATGTATGATATATCAGTAAATATAAATCTTTATATAGTCTGAATTATAATTACTAATTTTACCTCGTATGCGTATATGTGTACTGTATGTACAGTATTATAATGAATAAACTTTTTTGTATATCATACATTTATAAGTAAAAAACTAAATGAGGTGAGGACCTCAAATAACATTAAATCAGGTAACATTGGGTTATTAGTTTTTAAAAAGGAAATGTACTTCCATTCTAAACCTAGCATCTCCTTTTACTGTTTTAGGTATATGTGGATATTCCTGGAGCTATGGATTTATTTCTTAATTTGCCTCTTGTGATCGGTACCATTCCTCTACATCCATTTGGTAGCAGAACCTCAAGTGTAAGCAGTCAGTGTAGCATGAATATGAACTGGCTTGGTTTATCCCTACCTGAAAGACCTGAAGGTAATTTGACATAATGTATATCTAAGTTTAATCTCTTGTTATTTTCAAGAGATATTTAAAGAGATAATTTTAGTCTTGCTATTTTATAAGTAGATAAATATTTGTCTATACCTGAAGAGTAGATGTGCCCCTGGTGTTAGATTTAAAACATATATCCCCCTACTTTGAACACAAAACAAACAATTATTATTTTACCTTGATATTTCTTTTTAATACCTACTATTCTGTGTATTTTGACATGCATAAGAACATGCTGTTCGAATTGCGTGTATCTTTTTCCTTCAGCACCACCCAGCTATGCAGAAGTGGTAACAGAGGAACAAAGGAGGAACAATCTTGCTCCAATGAATGCTTGTGATGACTTTGAGAGAGCACTTCAAGGACCACTGTTTGCATATATCCAAGAGTTTCGGTTCTTGCCTCCACCTCTTTATTCAGAGGTAAGCACCAACTACTTAAAGTATAAAATGGGCTGGCCGTCTTGGGAAACATCGTTGCAGACTTTTTAAAAATAAAGTTAGTTTTTTATTATCCTGTTAATTATAGGAAAATAATTTAAAAGCACAGATTAATAGTTAGATTACTAAATATGACCCAGAAGTTATGACTGATCAGTTCCATTATTGGGAAAATAAAGATAATAATCTCATCTCATGCTTTCCAAAATTCCAGTAAAGGAATAATGTATATTTTTTAAGTATCAATAGAACAGGGATTTTTTTGCAAGCATTGACTAATAGAATTCATTTTACTCACCATCCTTTTCCAATTTAATTCTTGCATATTTTAACATTCTCAGCCATGAGGGAAAATGACATTTGCAATGACATCTTAAACAACATTCTTACACCATTAGATTTTTATTCATCTCACGTTAATGACAGTTAAGCCCTTATCTGAATAAAACATGGCCCTTGCTTGGGAGGAGTCCACAGTCTTGGTGAGAAAAACAAACTTATAAGCAAAATATTATGTAACAATGAGAAAAGAATGCACAGGCTTCCCTGAGAAAGGTGATAAGCTAAATCTTGGAAAATGGTACTCAAAAGGTTAGGGTAGTTAGGCAGAAAGAACATGTGCAAAGGCAAGTAAGTGGTGGTGGAGGGCATGCAGCAGTTTCAATTCAGAACACTTCAGAAAGCATCTATACACGTCTTGAAGGGCTTTAAAGTTAGCCTTGATACCAGTGTAATACCAGGTTTTGTAAATCACTAAAATTAGCTTTTTCCTTTCAGTTACTATAGTTTATAGACAGCTATTTCACTTCCAAGTAAGACAAAAGGATTATTTCAACAAATTTCTCTCATCCCTCTTCCCATCATCACCATGCCATGACTGGAAGAGTTGGTTTTCCTTTGGATGTAGCGAATATAAAATAAACATTATTCATTGATTGTAGGATATTCGCAAACTATTCTCACAAATTCTTGATTAGACATAATTTTTCTATCCAACTATTCCTTATTCATAAATTTTTCCACTAGATGCCAAAAACATTCTCCCACTTGTTACAGATATAGTTACCATAAATTTATTTAGACATTTCTGTTACTCAGTCATTTCTCATTGGCTCTCTGAGGCTTCTCCACTGTCCAGGCATTTTAAAAGAATGGCAATTTATCCACTTTTAAGTAATTTGTCATAAAATTCTACCTCCTTTCAAAAATGAGCTAAACAATATTAAGAGAATTAAAAACTTTTAAAACTCTAAATTGGCTCAGGTTGTGATTTAATTAACATCTAACCATATAGAGGGGAGGTTAACAAGCTATATTAAATTTTTACTTTTTTTATTTTAAAAGATAGTCATTAATAGAAAGAAAAGTTATGTAGCTTTTTTCCTTCAAAACTGTGTTTTACCTAAAGTGTCTGAGGCACTTTGAGTTGTCCCACATGTAAATGCAAATACATACGGTAGGTTATCCAATAGATCTTTCAATAAAAGAAGTGAATTAAAACCCAACAGTTTGCCTTCCTGTGCTTTTTCTTTTTGAACCTGAGATGCAACTAAAATCACGCACTTTTAATAAACATGTGTGTGTGTGTGCAAGTCACTCCAGAGATAAAGTGGAAAGCCTCTCTATCTCTGGTGGGTTCAGCATTGCTATTTCTTTTATTTTTAAAGATTTTATTTATTTACTTTCAGAGAGAGAGGAAGAGGGGGAGAAAGGATGAGAGAAACATCAGTGTATGAGAGATACACTGATCTGTTGCCTCTCCCCTGCCCCAAACTGGGAACCTGGCCCTCATCCCATGCCCTGACTGGAAATCAAACCAGCAACCTTTAGGTTGGCAGGCCAGCACTCAATCCACTGAGCCACACCAGCCAGGGTAGCATTGCTATTTCTTGAGACTCACTATTCCTGGTCTCTTTACGAGGTTTTATACCCGTGAGTTACTACCTCACATAGTACCAAAAACATTGTTTATACAGCTGCATTCTTCCTAAAGCCTCCTGAAGAGGGATACTTTACAAAAATTGCTATAAAAATGTTTTACATTATGTATTTGAATGTAATTACTTCCAGATGCTGAGCAAAACTCCATTCACTGATAAAATTTAATCATTAGCTTTTCAATCAGACCTGTATAAACTTATTGTTAATTCAGTAACTGGATTATCAGGCACTCTAGATAATATTAATAATGTTTCCTCCCCATACAAGCTTCTGTATGTTCTTTCTAATTAGATTTTTCAACTAATACTCAAAACCTTAGTCATTTGCTGCATTTTCTCTAGATCTTATCAAATAACTTACTCGTTTTCCTCTTTCTAGATTGATCCAAATCCTGATCAGTCAGCAGAGGATAGACCATCCTGCCCCTCTCGTTGAAGGAACACTGCGGTTAAATCAAGTTGATGTGGATTCAGAACTGTATCTCTTCCTGGCTGAGAACAGAGAAGTATCTTGGAGACGCGTTTTCAGAGGAAGTGGAACTGCTTTTGCCCAGAAAGATGGCAAATACATGAAACAACCAGTGATCATGCTTTAGAAGCCTACAGCAACATTCAGGGACTGCTCCAACATGCTTGAAGATCTAAGCTTTTCTCCTTTAAAACTGGCACATACCAGGAGCAGTCTTCTTAGCCTACGGTCATACGTGTCAAGATACCACGTTATAAAGAGGGATGATTTCCTTCTTTTGATTTGAAAATTTGCACATGCTCAATGCTTACATTGTGCGGTTCAATGTCACTACAGCTTCTTTTTTTCCATTTATGCCAGACTCTTGATACTCTTTTTAAAACTTGTTTGTGGTCAGCACAACAAGGAACAAAAGAAAGCTTTGAAAGAAACTTTAACATGAAAAAAAAAAACGCACTGACATTTTTTTAATTTAATATAGCCTGGACTTTACCTACATATGCACATGCTCAGAAATTGTCCTACTAGGCTGACCATGTATCACCTCTTGAGCTTGGATCCTATTGTGGATTTATTTACAAACATCAAATGCCTTCAAGCCAATCCTTCTTGCTGTATGTTTTGCAGCCTACTGTAGTAGATACGCAACAGATATGTGGGAAAAGAGATAAGAGGAGGAAGCTAATAAGAGACTTTGTCAAGATTGTATACCTTCTTGGTTTCTTTTAAGAATTTGTTGCCTTTCTACTATAACAGCAAAGCAGCATTTTGTTACTGACTGCCTAAAATCACTTAATCTCAGGTGAACGCATCACTTGCCAAACTGTTGGAATGCTATTTTGTGTTTTGTTGCACTGTTATTTTTTTTTTGTTTGTTTGGTTGGTTGGCTTTTTGGAGAGGGAAATTTGGAAAAGGGACATACACAAAAGTGATAACCCACCCGCATTCCCTTTTTATCATTACATATAAGAAGAAACTAGAAGAGCTAAGAATGGAGTAAAGAAAGGCAGTATGGCAGGCACCAGCAAAGAGTTAAGGGCTGTTGCTCTTTAAAATTATTGTTATTTTTATTACTTTAAAAGTGCAGAAGTTTTCCAGTCACTAGAGAGAAGGAGAAAATGCATTTATTTTTATACAGAGTTACTTAATTACCTCCAAACACATATGTTGGAAATCATTTTTGCTGGTGCATGTTCCGGTTATGATTAAAGAGCTCAATGTTACATTTCCTATCCTGTTCAAGCTTGACAGCTTGAAAACCCAAGTATATTCTAAAAGTACGTAACTTCAAAATTATGAATAGTAGAATGTGTGCTGGAATACTGTTTTATATTTTTGTGGGTTTTTTTATGAGAATATTTTTTCCATTACCTAAGGAACATTTTGCTAAACATAAGAAATCACTGACTTTTGAGTATATGTAGATAAGGTAGGGAAAATAGCTGTTACCAGTAAATTACAGTTTATATTACAGATAATTTACAGTTGGTTTAAAAAACACCAGCATTCATGATGACACTTAGAACGGTGTTTTCCAAGGTACCAAGTGTACTGATTGTCTTATTAGAAGGAATTCAGCTCTGATACTTTTAATGAAAACCAGCATCTCTGATGTTACAACATACGTGTGAAATGGGTGTTAACATCTATCCTGCCATTTAACACCCCACATTTAATAAAAGTGACTGAAAATAATTGTAACTCTGGCTTGGTGCTTGACCTGGTTAAATACTGTCTTAAAACTTCATACAAAACAAATAGGCTTTTCCATAAGTGGCCTTTAAGAAAACATGGAAGATAATTCATGTTTGAAAAATGCTGACAGGGTGAAGAAAGCCCAGTGTAAAAATGAATCACGTTTTAAGTGATTCAGTTAAAGGGTTTGGGCTCCCGTAGCAAACTAATACTAGATAATAAGGAAATGGGGGTGAAATATTTTTTTATTAAATCATTTTGTGAATGTCCCCCTCAAAAAAGCTAATGGAATATTTGGCATAAAGGGCATTTGGTGGTTTTTATTTTTGTTTGGGGTGGGGGGGGTTGTCAGAGAAATCCCTTTTCTTATGTTTAACTTCTAGGGAACAATTGTTGATATGCATAACATTGGAATATTTACCACCATATATTCATAAGTAGCACAGGAAACCAAGAATGACCAATAGTCTGGTAATTGGCATTGGGTCACAAAATAAAATATAAAATTCAAAGTAAATAAAACTTTATAAAATAAAGTTTTTATTTTCCCCATTAAAGTATTTCTTTACTTTTATTTAGAGACATTTAATCTTTCCTAAATATCGGTCAATTCCTGATATAAGGTGTGAGGTTCACAGTTGTATTCCAGTATTCAAGATAGATTCCTGATTTTTCAATTAGGAAAAGTAAAATCCAAAATGTTAGTAAAACAAAGTGCAATATTAAATGTTTGCTTTATAGGTTATACTCTGGCTGTTTGTAATTTCTCTTTTTTTCCTTTTTTATTTGGTGCTGAATATGTCCTTGTAGGCTCTGTTTTAAGAAAACAATATGTGGGAAATGATTTCATTTTTCCTATTGCTCTTCCTCGTGGAAAATAAAGTGTTTTGTTTTTTTTCCTTTTTTGTAAAATTGTTTGAAGATTTATTTGAATCTTAGATTATATTAATAACTCATCATGCACGCAAACATTTAAGATTACTATTAAACTCGTAAACCATCCTGGGTTAAGAATTGTGTCTAGACTCTACTAAGGAAAATTACTGAAGGCTTAAAATGAATTTTGAATGCCAGTTATTTTACTTAATAAATCATTAAGTTAAGGGTACTTCTTTATAAAACTTGCCTTATATGAACCAAACTTAAGCAGGTAGTTCAACTTAAATACTGGTCCCTCTCACTGGGATATGTCCAAGTTTCTAGTATTTCATGAGCACATAAATTTAAAAGCTACCGTCTTATTCCAATGTTACAAAGACAGTTTTTCTAACTTAAAAGTAAATTTTTGAGAATTTTCTCTGTCTGAATTTTATAGTGATATATAACATTAGAATTTATCTTCCACTGTTCATACATGTATGTGGATGAGCCATCTAGTTGTATGTGTGCCTTACTAAAAGATTCTCCTATATTCTCATATGTAGTTGACAAAAAAAATGTGTTACAAAGAGACATTTAGACAGATTTTTATAATCAATTTCATGGAAGTATACTGTCATTCTTGTTTAAAAGCCAGAAATCTACAACATCCTAATAAAATAAGGAGAGGTGTAGGTCCTATGTTCTATGGCCAGAAGATTCCTTGACCAAGGTGTGTGCATTTTGATTTCTTCATCTACAAAGTAGAAAAGGAGCTGTCCAAAGTCCTTTTCATCTCTGGAGGTATGAGGTTATTACACATCTTAAATAATGTTTAAGTCAATTATAACATTGGAAATTAAGTACATTACTTCTAAATTTGCATGAGAATACTTTCAGACTGATTAAATATCTCTCACGTTTGAGTGGCAGTTATCCGGCTTGGTTTTTGCACTAAATCATCTGTCATTACCCAACCGCCCTGGTCATTATGGCCAAGCTTGGTATAAGGACTTGACTGTAACAGAAGAAACTTCGACTACCTTAAGTAAAATCTAGTGATTTCAGGGATAAACTATTAAGCACATTTAGATCCAGAAGTCCAAATAATATCCTGGGGATACGCTCTCATCTCTCATCTGTTTACTTACACTTTTTCATATTAGCCTTATTCTTTCATGTTAGATGGGCCAGGAAAAATGACCCCAGCTTTCATAGCTCATGGAAGAAATGTCATCTGGAGTCCGCAAATCACTTGTTTGGGGATATTCTGATTGGCCAGTATGTTGAGTCACGGTTCATAACACATAATATGGGTTTCCCAATAGAAAATGTTCTATTTCTAGACGAACAGAGAAAAGAGGTCACAATATTCTTGCTATTTCAAGTGTCCAAAATAATAGTAATGGCATGACCTGAGATCTCGTTAGAAAAGCAGAGTGTCAATATCTGTTCCAGAATTGTGACCCAACCTACCTGTGTACATGATTCCCAGGTGATTCGTAACTACAATAGAGTTTGAGAAGATCTACAGAACACCAAAGAAAAGTAAGAAATGAAAACACTATACAGTAGGCAACTTTGTTTTCATGAATCCCAAGCTGTAACTGAGTTGAGGACTTGGGGTACTTAAGTGAAAAATAACACCATTTTTAATACCAAATCATATTTATGGCTTGATATTTGAGCAGATTGATCAAGAAAAGCCCAATAAATGCCCTCATTCCATTGTCCTGTATTAGTGTCCTGTGGCTACCTTAACAAAGTTCCACAAACAGAAGACTTAAAACAACCAAAACCTATTCTCGAACCATTCTGTGGGCTAGAAGTTCAAAATCATGGCAGGGCCATATTTCTTGTGAAGACTGGAGAGGAAAATCTTTCCTTGCCTCTTCTTGTGTTTGGGTGGCAATCTTTAGCTTTTCTTGACTTGCAGATGATCACAGGGATCTCTGCCTCTGTTATCCAATGGCCATCTTGACCTTGTCTCTACACAGAGCATTCTCTAGGAGTCTCTCTTCTTCTTACAAGGACACAGTCATATTGAATTAAAGGCCTACCCTACTCCAGTATGACCTTATATTAACTAATTACATCTGCAATGACCCTTCTCTAAATATGGTCACATTCTAAGATATTGGTAATTAGAGCTTCAACATATCTTTTTTTGGACCCAGAACATTCTCCTTTCCTCTAAAAAAGGAATAATTTACAAACGGAAGCATACATACATAGAACAGACTGACAGCTGTCAGAAGGAAAGGAGATTGGAAGGGCTGAGTGAAAAAAGGTGAAAGGACTAAGAAAAAAAAGGAAATATATATATATTTATACTTATTATATTATATTATATATTATATATTATATATTTATATTTATTATATTATATTATATATTATATTATATATATATTTAATATATATACACACACACACACACAGGGGTGGACAAAAGTAGGTCTACAGTTGTTAGTATAAGAAAAGAGAGGCAGGTTGTGATGATTACAAAAGTTTTATTGTGTTTCACACACTCACAACTGTAAACCTTCTTTTGCTCACCCCTGTATATTGCTGAGTTTCTAGGAATGTCCTGAAGCATTTTAATTCTTTATCCTAACATTAGAAGTATGTATTAAAATTGTTCAATGCAGAGTACACTCTCCCTTCCCACAGAAGAATGAAGATTGCATCCCCCTGGCTGAGCTAAAACACCGGAGTCTCACCGGAGCAAAGGGCAGTAGACCATAACAGAGTGGATCAAACCCCCTCTGTGCAAAGCAGAGCAACACAGAGCAGAGCAGAGCAAACCATGGAGGAGCAGACCAGATCTATTTTGAAGAGCGGCTCCTGGCCCCAGAGATCTTCTACCACACGTCTTTTTCAGCAAAGCTGTAGCACTATTGAGCTGTTTGCATTGAATAAATTTCCTGCTTCACTATAACCCCCACCCCCCAAATTTGCTCAATAGTAGGTAAAAATACATATCTTCAGGCTAGAATTGGGAAAAGCCTAGTTACCTTAAGTGTGAAAGAAATCTATCCCTCAATAACCAAACCAAATTCAAATTAGATGGTTCAATTATGTGGCATGCTGAAAGTAGGGTCCCACCTTCATTTAATCCCTATTGAATAAAAGGGAAACTACTCAGCTACAAGAAATTGCAGAAATCATGGGAAAATATCAATTTTAATGATGAAGAAGAAAGGAGGTCCATGGAGTTTACTAATGTATGCACTATGATCAGCTAGCTAGAGAAAGATTAGAATCTAGGATTCCTTGTTCTAAAAATAATTTTTTTATTTTTCAATTATAGTTGACATACAGCATTATTATTAGTTACAGGTGCACAACCCAGTGAATAGACATTATGTAGTAAGTGGTCATCACAATAAGTCCAGTATCCATCTGACACCACATATAGTTATTAGAATATTATTGATTATATTCCCTATGCTGTACTTCACATCCCCATGACTATTCTTTTTTAAATATATTTTGTTGATTATGCTATTACAGTTGTCCCATTTCCCCATTTTATTCCTCTCTGCCCTACACCTGCCCTCCAACTCGCTTTCCTACCCCTTAGTTAATGTCCATGGGTCATAAATATAAGTTCTTTGGCTTCTCCTTTTTCTATACTATTCTTAACTTACCCCTGTCTTGTACCAAATGTTCATGCTTCTTATTCCCTGTACCTTTTCCCCTAGTCTCCCCTCTCCCCCACCCCACTGATAACCCTCCATGTGATCTCCATTTCTGTGATTCTGTTCCTATTGTAGTTGTTTTGGTTTTTTTTAGGCTCAGTTGTTGATGTGGTGAGTTTGTTATCATTTTACTATTAATAGTTTTGATCATCTTCTTTTTCTTAGATAAGTCCCTTTAACATTTTATGTAATAAGAGCTTGGTGATGATGAACTCCTTTAACTTGACCTTATCTGAGAAGCGCTTTATCTGCCCTTCCTTTCTAAATGATAACTTTGATGGAAAAGTAATCTTGAATATAGGTCCTTGCCTTTCATGACTTTGAATACTTCCCTCCAGTCCCTTCTTACCTGCAAGGTTTCTTTTGAGAAATCAGCTGACAGTCTTATGGGAACTCCTTTGTAGGTGACTGTCTCCTTTTCTCTTGCTGCTTCTAGGATTCTCTCCTTATCTTTAATCTTGGCTAATGTAATTATGATATGCCTTGTTGTGGGCTTCCTTGGTTCCAACTTCTTTGGGACACTGAGCTTCTTGGACTTTCTGAAATCTATTTCCTTTGCCAGATTTGGGGAGTTCTGCTTCATTATGTTCTCAAATGAGTTTTCCATTTCTTACTCTTCCTCTTCTACTTCTGGCACTCTTATGATTCAGATGTTGGAACATTTAAAGCTGTCACTGAGGTTCTTAAGCTTCTCCTCAGTTTTTTGAATTCTTGTTTCTTCATTCTGTTCTAGTTGAATGTTTATTTCTCCCTTCTGTTCCAAATCATTGATTTGAGTCCCAGTTTCCTTCCCTTCACTGTTGGTTCCCTGTACATTTGCCTTTATTTCACATATCATAGCCTTCACTTTTCCCTCTATTTTGTGACCATACTCAACCAATTCTGTGAGCATCCTGATTACCAGTGTTTTGAACTCTGCATCTGATAGGTTGGCTATCTCTTCAACACTTAGTTCTATTTTTGGAGCTTTGATCTGTTCTTTCATTAGGGCCATAATTTTTTGTCTCGGCTCAGCTGTTATATTACAAGGGGTGGAGCCTTAGGTATTTGTCAGGGCAGGGCAACCCAGGTTGCTGCCTTGTGGAGCTGTATATGGGGTCTGAGAGAGAACAAAGCCACTTGCTCTCAGCTCTCCAACAGTTTTCAGTCACTTCCCTAGCTACCCACAATCAAATTGAGCCCTTCTGGTGCTGATTCCTGGGTGGATGGGTTTGTGTACATTCTATGACTGGTGGGTCTCTCCAAAAACTCACCTGAGGGGCTGGGAGTTTCTCCTGCTGCTGGAGCCCCTACAAGGTTTTCACTGCTATAAGTTTTGAGGCTTTATCTCCCCACAGTGGATCCCTGGTTGTGCGGTCTGTCTCACCCCCCAGTTGTTCCTCCCAGTTTATCTGCATGCAAATGTAGGACAGCCCAGCTGCCACCTTGCCCATTCCAGTCCTCCAGCCACCACCTTGTCACATGTCCTCTCCAGCCCAGCTGCCTGTCTCTGCCCCATCTGCCAGTCTTAATGAATGCTTCCTCTTTAAGTCCTTGGTTGTCAGACTTCCACACAGTTCTATTTTCTGGCAGTTCTGGTTATTTTTTGTTTTTAAATTTGTTATTGTATGTCTTTTGGTGGTGCAAGGAGAGAAAGTGTTTCTACCTACGTCTCTATCTTGGCCAGAAATCCCCATGACTATTCTGTAACCATCAATTTGTACTTCTTAATCCCTTTGCATTTTAACCTATTCTGCCAAACCTACCTCCCATCTGGTAACCATCAAAATGTTCTCAATATCTATGAGTCTCTTTCTATTCTGCTTATTTGTTTATTTTGCTGTTTAGATTTGGTTATTGATTGATGTGTATTTATTGCCATTTTATTATTTGGGATCTAGAATTCTTGATTCTTGATACAGTGTGTGTGCTAAAGTGCTGTGGTTACTAGGTGATAGTTTGGCTAGCTTTAAAGGACATGGTGATCTTTTACTATATATTTTTTGGTCTCTTTTATTTCCTTTTTTAAAATTTTTTCTTTTTTCTATTTTTTTATTTTTATTATCTTGATCTTATTCTGTTTTGAAATAGTGGCCTACATAGTACTACAAACTATTTCCTAGAGTATAATTAAATTGTGTAAGTTTTAAGTTCCATTATTAGTTTAAATATAAGGACATTATCAATTTTATAATAATATAAAATCTTGAAGACCAGAGCCTGAACACAAAGCTATGGTATTTTCAATTCTATTACATATTTGCTTTTATAAAACTTATGACAACAAACATTAATTCACTGAAGGAGCAGTTGAGTCTTATTTGGTACAAGAGCCAGAAGAGTAAAACTTCTGAAGATTTCACTAGTACTCAGGAGCAGTTGTAAAGTCACCTGCATGCTTATTTATGGTAAAGATATGGTGATTCTACTTACATAAATGGGGGGAGGAAGATGAAAAGGCAAGCTGAAATGTTCCTTTGATGGAAAGTTGAATATTTCCCTGTTCACCTTAATACTGTTCATTTCAAAAATAATCTCCAATTGAGTGTTAGTTAAAACTAGATTTTTTCAAGAGGAAAAGTAAATGGTGGAATACCCATTTGGGACAATGCTACTATGATACAAAGTAGGAAAAAACAGGGAAAAAATACAATATAAAGTTTCGGGCATAATCCCTCCTTATTACACACTGAAATTTCCTTCCAAAATACCCTTGGCTCAACTCTAATGGAATACGATATAAGAGAGTCTTGTTATCTTAGGGTTTTATCTGCACCATTCTATCCCTCCTTGACAGTTAGCTTTCTTGATTCAATAGAGAAGAAAATTGCTCCAATTTAAGGAAAATCTATGAACTCCTTTAGTTCTCTAAGGTCCTATTCTTCAGTATGCTGAAGCACTAGCTTACAAATAATATCAGAAATCAAAAAGATCTAACCAGGTAGAACTTGGAGTATATATTTCTAAATTAGGGGAAAGATTGTATATCTGTCTGCCTTAATCTTTTTCCTCCTAGGCCCATGCAGAGTGATTTGTGGAGAAACGGCACATGTGTATTTTTCTTTGGCCTGTCATATAAATACCATCCTACAAAACTCCTACAATATCCCAGGTTGTATGCAAGGCCTCTTATGTATATTGTCCTTACAGCCACTTTCAAAGATAGTTAATACATCTTTTTTTTTTTTGATTGGGGAAGCCATTTCTAAGAAAGGTTGAGGAACTGTCTCAAATCACACACCAGTCAAATTAAAGACTAGTCATTCATATCCAGGATTTAAAGCCATGGCATTTTACTATAACACTACATATATTGTTAATTAACCCCTTGTCTGAACCAAGGCTTCATCTTCAGAAAGCCCCCAGCTGGCATGAAATTCATTAATGCACAAAAGGCCCATAAGAACTAAACACTAGAATGGTAAGTATTGCTAGCAGGAGATGAGAAGAAGTTGGAGAATGTAAAATATGGGTTGTGATTGTGAGCTGCCCTAAGTTCCTAAGAGAGAAGTAAAAAATTTAAAGGCAGATCACTGCACATAGTCTTCAGAGGTAATTCAGCAGCAATAGCCGGAACAGGGAGAGAAAACAGTGAGAGCAGAATTACAAGGAAAGAGGACCTGATTCTGAGGGAAAAACTAGGTCACAAGGCAGCACCATGCTCTCCCAGGCTCCTTGCCCCCGGGAAATGCCTCAGCAAATGTACCTGAACTAGCTGGACAGTCAGATGATTCCTCTGACAACCAAGCTAATTAACCCCTTCATGTGAAAGGAGAACTATTTTAGCTAATTATTTCTTCAGTGTATGAGTAATAAATAATGCTCGAAACACTTAATTAAAATGGAAATGGGAAAGCCACTTGACTTCAAAACATTTCTGAGGCACACCAGACATTTTGGATTTGAACTTCTAATATTTATTCATTCAGTCATCAAGCAAATCAGCAAATGTTTATTTTCCATAGTACAATGTGCTATGTATACCCTGAGAAAATCAGAACTAAATCCATTAAATGTTCAGTAGTCTTACACCATTATGCCATTTGCTATCACTAGATCTTTCAGGATGATGATAATGGCTATTAGCTCTTTTTCTATACATCTGTCCACATATTTTCTCAAAGAGATCTTTTATTTCCTTAGCTTCAATTATCAATCCAATGATAATAATTCAAATATCCATTCCCTCCAATCCTACTTTTTATCATCTCTTTGCCCTTATTCTCCACGACATTACAGATACTTTCTCAGTAAATTCACTCATTTCTAAAACTAATATTTCTAAAATAAACTCATTTTTCCCTATGTGCTTAAGCCCATCCTCATACCTTCCCTTCTTCTGGAATTTCTTATTCCCATGAAAAGAGCTACTCTTCTCACCTATTCACTCTATGCCTCAGTTACTAAGTCCTCTCCATATCAATCAGCTATAAAGTTTTCTCAGTCTTCTCTATAAGAGCTCTATGCTTTCTGGCCCTTTTCCTCCATTCCCATTGCTAACCTCCTGATCTAGGTTTTTATCCTGTCATACATTTACTTTTTTCCACCCAAAATCTCATCTTAAGCCTCAACTCCTCCATAAAATTTTCTGGACCACTCCAACCCTCATTGCTCCTTGCCACTTCAGAGTTTCCTCAGCATTGTTTACTTCACAGCATTTGTCCTATATAGTTTATGATCTGCTGGTCTTGCCTCCCCAGTATTTCATCCCACTCCACTCCACTCCACTCTCAATGATCACAATGCCTGATCCAGCCTGCATACAGTTAAGATGCTCAAAATACTTAGGCAATTATTAACATTTGGGCACTGCTATATACTGAATGCATCCCTTTTCTAATTCATATGTTGAAATCATAATGCTCAAACAGAGATAGACTCATAGATGGAGAATAGATGACAGCTAGTGGGGAGTGGGGGAGGTCAGGGGATGGAGGGATTGAGCAAAAGAGAAAAAGGACTCATAGACATGGACTATAGTATGGTATTGCTGGTGGGGAGGGCGGTATAAGGGGACTAAATGGTAATGGGAAAAAATATAATAAAAACTATTTTTTAAAAATCCTAATGCTCAATGCAACTATCTGAAGATAGGGTCTTTAGAAGGGAATTAAGGATAACTGAGATAAAAAATGTGGAACCCTAGTCTGATAGAACTATGGTTTTATAAGAAGAAGATGATCTCTCTCTCTCTCTGCCACATGAGGAAACAACCAAAAAGTAGCTATGTACAAGCCAGGAAGAGAGCCCTCACCAGAGCTCAACAGTGCTGGCACCCTGATCTCGAACTTCCATCCTCTAGTCAGTGGAAAAACAACTTTCTGTTGTTTAAATCACCCAGCCTATCACATTTTTAATTTTTTTTATTTATTTTAGAGAGAAAGAGAGAAGGAAACATTTATTTATTGCTTCACTTATTTATGCATTCATTTGTTTATTCTTATATGTGCCCTGACCATGGATTGAACCCACAACCATGGCATATCAGGACAATAATCTAACCCAGTGATCCCCAGCCATTTTGGCACCAGGGATGGGTTTCATGGAAGATAATTTTTCCACAGACCCATGGAAGGGGCAGGGATGGCATTATAGCCTGCCACCAAGTGCAGCTTAATTGTCACTTGCCACTCAGTCACATCTCTCTGCTAATGATAATCTGTATTTGCAGCCGCTCCCTAGCACTAGCATCACCACCTCTCAGCTCTACCTCAGATCATCAGGCATTAGATTCTCATGAAAAGCGTACAACCTAGATCCCTCACATGCACAGCTCACAATAGGGTTGGCGCTCGTATTGAGTATCTATTGCCACTGTTGATCTGACAGGAGGAGGGGCTCAGGCAGTAATTCAAACACTGGGGAGTGGCTGTAAAGACAGATGAAGCTTCGATTACTCACCTGTCACTTACCTCCTGCTGTGAGGCCTGGTTCCTAATAGGCCACAGACCAATACTGGTCCATGGTCCCAGGGGTTGGGGATCCCTGCTCTGACTAACCGAACTACTTGACCAGAGCTTTGTTTAAATTTGTAAATTACAGCTTACATTCAGCATTATTTTGTATTTGTTTCAGTTGTACAGCTTAGAGGTCAGCCAATCATATACTTTATGAAGTGTTTCCCCCAATACTTCCAGTACTCAGTAGGCACCATATAGAGTTATCACCATATTATTGACTATATTTCCTATGCTGTGCTTTGTATCCTCAAGACTATTTTGCAATTACCAATCTGTACTTCTCAGTCCCTTCATCTTTTTCAACCAGTTTCCCAAGCTCCCCACCCTCTGGCAAGCATCAGTCTACTCTCTATATCTATGTGTCTGTTTCCACTTTATTTGTTTATACTGTTCTTTAGATTCTACATATAAGTGAAATCATGTGATATGGCAGCCTGAGCTGACCAGCACTGAAGAAACTAGTGTTTCTAGTACTGCTTTCCTTCTCCTTTTATGATCAATGTTTTATCCTTGTGAAGAAAAGAGAAGAAGGGCTGCTATACAAAATAGGTGTTCTACATATGAAGTAGCAACTGAAAGAATGATCATAATTAGTGAAGGTTCTTCTTGGCTCTATATCTTCTAAAAAAGGTGTCTCAGTCCCATTTTCTACACCTCTTACATGGTAATAGTTTTCCCTACCCCATGCCTTTAGCCATGAGGTATGGATGAGCTAATAAAAAGTAAGACCTGCACAGTGCACTTTTGACACCATGGCCATGTGAAACATTCAAGGATGGGCACATGACCCAGTGGTAACCAAAGTAATATAAGAATTTTGTGAGAAAAGCCTGGGAAACTTCCTTCCTCTCACTAAAGAGTTGTCAGGACGTGTATTTGTATGAGGAAGTTGTTGTATGTGGAACTACGTCAGCTGTTAATTTACTGTGTAGGAAACCAGGCTAAAAATACAGCAGATGCAGAAAGGGGCAGTGCTGGAGCCTTGATCTGATTATACTTGAAGCCTGACCACCCCCTGCACTTTTTGGCTGTGTGAGCTAGTAAAGTTCCTTCATTGCCAATTTGAGTCTGACTTCAACTATCTGCAACCAGAAACATCTTTCTTATAGACAAGAGAGCTAAGCCCATCACAGCAAGGAAATTATTCATGGGAGAAAATTCAGACCTCTCACTCTTTGTGTCTCAATCTGACCCCATATGCTTTGTAAGGACATTTGTCCTTTCTTTCCAGTACTGTACTTCCGTGAGTGCTGGTCAATACCACAGCCTGAGGCACTTCACTCTGAGTACACTAAACAACTTACATTAGTTTTTCCTCTCCGAATAACAAACTAAAGCCTCTGATCAAATAACTAGGATAACAGAATGAAGATCTGAAGAGGCAATGCCACGGCATATATTTAGGCAGACCAAAATTCTACTAAGAAGAACTGAAGAATAATTGTAAGACCACTGAAAAAAGCCTAGGTCCTATTTCATTAACAGCACAATGGGAGTGGGCAGTGTTAAAGCAAGATTTTCAAGTAGGTTGTTCCATACAAAATAGACATATATGAAACAGAGACAAGTTATTTTATTATATCAGGTGTAGCTTGATATTTTCTATCAGATTACACTGTTTTAGCCTATCCTATATATATTTCTTTAAACAATTTTTTCTTTTAAGTTATATTCTTCTTTAGACCTTATTTATTTACTTTTTAGAGAGAGAGCAAGGGAGCGAGAAAGAGAGGAAGGGAAACATCAATGTGCGAGAGAAGGTTGCCTTTTGCACTCCCCCAATGGTGAACGCAGCCTGCAACCCAGGCATATGCCCTGAAATATATATATATTTTTAATTCTGGTCATGACTCATTAAATAGATTTTATAACACCCTAATCAGTTATGATATATTAGTTTGAAGAATTAAAATACTTGTTTTAAAATTTTCATTCAAACTTTTTCTATTATATAGGTATTTTAAAAGTATCTTTCCATGTCTTCAAGGAACTGAACAAGAAGAAAAAAATCTATAAATGTTGCTTGACAAATATAGGTCAACAGAGATGATAGTTATAGTTAATAGGAGTTGAGCACTTCCAATTTTCCAGGAGTATGCTAAGCACATATGCTGTAGGACCAGACTGCAGGATTCTATTCCCAACGGAGCCACCTACAAGCCGTGAAACCTTGGGCAAGTTACTTAACATCTCTGTGCCCAGTTTCCATATCTGTAAAATGGAGATAACAACAATATAAATGCCTCATGAAGCTTTTGTGAGGATTGCTTATACGCAAAGCTCTATATGTACAAGACAATGCACTGCACACAATACGTAGAACTGTCATTGTTATGATAATTACTAAGTACTTCATAGCAGTTGTACCATTTAACTTTCCAATAATCCTGTGGGATAGTATAGCAGAACCATTAGGTGGCCCAATTTATAGCCATTCCCACCTAATCCTTCGCTGACCAAATTCCTATTTATCCAGGACTTCCATTCCTCAAAAATGACTCAGGAGTGAAACACTGTTGGTGAGGTGATCACAATAAACTGTCTCCCCTTGCTAGTGATGGATTAAGGAAGAACATGTGAATCCATTCTGGCCAAAGAACCACAAGGCATCTTAGAAATGTTTCCCCTCCCTTAGAGTGAAACAGGAGGAAGAAACAGCCTATCTTCTTGCACTGATGCTGTTTTATCCAGAGGTGATGCCAGAAACTGCAGTGTGCATTCTGCCACCAAAAGAGAAGCCAGTAGAAAATGAATGGAGGGGCAAAACAGGCACAGGAAATTTCTAAGTCACACTCAGGACATTACCTATTCTTTATCTGCTGTGCTGTTGGGGACCATTCTGTGTGATTTCGGAGATTGCAGCCCCATGACAGCAAGCTCTGAAAGGGGCTAGTAAGTCTCCCTGGAAAACCAGGTAATGTAGGTAGCAGACATGACCCGACTCTAACACGGAGGTTCCTGTGGGAATCAGGCCTGGCAAATACACTGTATCCTTTGAAGCTTTTTCTGCTTTGCTTTGTATGGCTCCGTTAATATAAACCGGATGTTTAAGTTCAAGGCATAAGGAGTAAACCCCTTATCTCATGAAACTCATCTTAAAGACCCTCTATTAAGATCTTCTGTTAAGATTACAATAGTCCCATTATTTTTCTTATTTTAATTGTTATTCAAGTACATTTTTCTGTCTTTTACTCTTGTCCCAGTCCACCACCCCAGTGCTCCCCACCTCCCTCCCATTTCCACCCCGTTTAGTTTTTGTCCATGTGTCCTTTATACTTGTTAGTCCCATTTTTAAAGAACATATAAATGTTTTTTATGCCCTAAAGATGTGACTTGATAGATATGGAAACCATTTCCAGAATCAGTTGTCCATTTCAAGTCCTTTAATGTCAGTTAAGATAGTCATTTGTTGAAGGTAGATATGTTGTATATTGTTAACATGTACAGCATTTACATGTTTACTTTGTGCCATACTCTGCCACTTGTACATGTTTATTACTTTGCAATTATTTTCTTATTACCTGTCTATGGATTATTTACATTCTAACTAAGCTGTCAATTCCATAATTAATCTGATAAATAACCTTAACCCATGGTGTTATTAACTAGTAATAGATTATTAACACATCCCTGTTTCCAGAAGCTTTATGTTCTTAACATGCATCTTCCATAAAAGAATTTAAATATTTTAGAATTTCAGAGAGTCTGGCAGGCATATAAGAGATATTTGGGGAGCAAGGTAACTACTTTGACCCCTAAAACTAATACCTTTACAAAGTTGTCTCAGATTTTCTTCTAAAATCTAGCAGTAATAATATTCTCTATGGCAACCTCTCTTATTATTCCAGTGAACAGAAGAACAACTAAATTAAAAAAGTATTATGTAAGCATGATGTTTAAAATTACTAGGTCATTTTACAAATTCACATCAACAACATTAGGTATTTTTTAAATGTTTTACAGTTATTCCAATTATTTCACCCTTTGCCCCTCTCTGCCCAGCCAGCCCCCTTGGTTTTTTAAATTAATATTTTGATTCTATGAAACATACTTCTATTTCACATTTTCACATCTCTGAAGTCAGAAAGCATCTTGTGATGTTTGTTGGCCATCATGATGCAGTTGCACCTGACTGTAAATACACAAACTTAGTTATTTCTGGTGGAAAGACTGGAAAACTCTAAACTTATGCCATTTTAGGACCTCCTGAGTTGCAGTTGTTATCTAAAAACCTTCTGCTGACATCCTTTGGTAAGAAGAAGAAAGCCACAGCATCAAAATTTGTAAATAGGTATAGAAGCATGGAGGAACTTGTATACTAACAACAGTAAAGCAGTCTTTTTGAAAATGCTGCATCAACATCCACAGGCATTGATAAATCTGATTCAAATGTGAATCTGAAAAGCTGGACTCCAGAAAAATTTTAGGAATACCGTAATTAATTATGTGGTTTCTGTTTTCCTTCCTCTTTCATAAGCAGAAATAAATAATTCTAAGTGATAAAAAGAATTGTGTCATAGCTTGTCATCATTTTTCTTAGTAATAACTAAAATAATGATGCATCATCAAGTCAATGACATCTTGAAGTCTATGAATATATTATTAATAGACCACAAATAGAATCAGAGAGACTAAATAACTTAAACACACAGCGTTTCCACAGGTCTGGCAGACAGGTCTTTTCTATGCACGGTGGTATTATGCCTCCTCTGTGGTGAGCATCTGGGCATGCACCAGTTTCCTAAGGCTCCCTCTAATCCAAGGACTCAATTTGAAGACAGTGTTTGCCACCCATCAAAAGTTATATGTATATTCTCTCTAAGATGCAGTGCATATGAACTGTAAAATGACATGGCAAAGACAGCGTCTGTTCTGTCAGTGTAAATCACTGTGCCCATATTGTAGGCAGGGACTACAGTTGTGTGAGACACAGATTGTGTATGTCAGAGGGAAATCAAGTTGCGCACATGCACTCTGTGTGCTATGATAAACCGTTCCATCAGAGCCTATCCGCCCCTAGAGGAAGTTGCATCCCTTTGCTAGGCTGACGTGCAAAACACAGTGCAAAATGTTCTGATGGTCTCCAGATTATATTTCAGTGTTTAACTTCAGGGATCCATTGCATAAACGAGTGATCAAAATCTCCCTAGTTTTTAATTCTGAAAGTGCCTAAAGGGAAGCATAGTTCGATCCCACAGTGTCTGTGAGCTCAGATTCTTACAGGCCTCTGTTGGAACACAAGAAAACATTTCTTTGAAAAAAGAAAAAAATGTCCTGGGAGAAAAGTTGGAAACAACATAGGAGCTCTTGGACTGTGTGATGGCACTGAAGTGCTCTGGGTTTAAGAAGGAAGCCTAGCAAAAACTGCACTTTGTAGTCTACATTCAGACTGCAATGTTTTCTGAGAATTAAAAAAATTAAAAACAATAAATCTTTCTAAACTCCAGTTATCTGCCAATAATGATTTGGAACTGAATCACAGACCATTCAGTCAAACATATCTATGGAACAGAAAGGACAAAATCCAAGAGAATTTTCCCATCCCTGAGGTCTTTGGGAGCAGTCTGCCAAAAGGACAGTTCATGGCCATAGGAACTTGGGGGCTGGGGCAGGGACAAGAGGAAACCTCATGTACTATAAAAATACCAACAGATCCACTCCCAATCAGACCAGTGATATTGAAATCCTATAGTAATTTAATTTTACTTTCTTTAAAGCAAGTTATAAACTATTTAAATAAACGAATTTAAGTCTAGATTTTCTTCCCCAACGTAATCTCAATAGCTAGTCAATTTAGAAATTTTTCTATAGTAATTTATTCAACACAATTTTTTGCTAGTCCTAAATTATAAAGAGTTAAGTGGAATCTCTACTGCCTTAAACATGAATTATTTTTCATGTGAATCCAAAATATCCAGGCCCTATGTTCAAGAAGAGGAAAATAATCATCATCTGTCAAAATTCTGCTAAGTGACTGTCTGTATCTGTTTTGTGCAATAAGCCTGCTTCCTCTGAGGGAAATGCTATGTAAATAACCAGGAGCATATTCCAGTCATTCTGGAGATTATGTCAGAGTTAAAAGAAGGAAATCTGGAGAAATATCTTTAAAAGTTTAAGCAAAAAAAGTGTTTTTTGGTGTGGTTTTTTTTCCTATAGTGATAGAAGAGTTGTAGAAAACTTACTTTGAAATAATGAAACAAAATTTGATAATGGACAATTATATTTCACTGTTTAGGTTCAGTGATCAATTCCATAAATGGGTGATCAAAATCTCCTTAACTTTTCAATTTCCAAATCAGGTTCCTTTTTCCTTATTATTTGTACTAATTGAAATTTTATTGTAGAATGTCTCCAAAAGCATTCAGTTTTTTCTGTGATTTTCATCTTAATTATTTTCAGAAAAGCTATTCTGGAAATTCTTAACATTTTTTTTCAGAAAATTTCAAAAAAACAAAAAATCTGTGTCCATATAGACCAATGGTTCTCATCAGAAGTGATTTATTGTCCCCTCTACTTTTGCCAAGCCCCCAGAG
This sequence comes from Carollia perspicillata, assembly GCA_004027735.1. Taxonomy (NCBI): domain Eukaryota; kingdom Metazoa; phylum Chordata; class Mammalia; order Chiroptera; family Phyllostomidae; genus Carollia; species Carollia perspicillata. The sequence goes on along the minus strand of PVKM010004019.1, from coordinate 17,758 downwards.
ACATTTGTCCTTGTCTGGGTATGTTTTCTGGTTGTCATACTGGTGGGGAGAAATCTGGGAAGCTGCTGAACATCCTACAATGTACAGCACACCTCCCCCTTAAAAAGAATTATCCCATCTAAAATGTCAATAGTGCTGACTTTGAGAAACCTTGATTTCTCTTTATTTGAAATACACAATATGCCACAGGGCTCTTAGGACATAATTTAGTTCAGAGAGAAAATAATTGACCGCAGACCATTTTTGTCATGTGTACCGTCAACACCCAGATTACCTACAACCAATTCTTGATTTGACTTCTCCAATAGCCTCCCTCTTTCTACTTCAGCTCTCTCCATTCCATTATCTCCGGGAGCGGCCAAAATGGCTTAAGTGATGGGTGGGTTCTCTTTCTGTAAACTATGTTAAGGTCAATATCCTAAGAGACCCTGAAGGTTCTACTTCTCCCTGTTCTCATTCTCCTTTCCTCTCTCTTAGCTCAAACCAAAATGGCCTTTTAGTTGCTCATGTGGCCATGACTTCTTGCACCTCAGGTCCTTCCAGTTTTGCCCCACCCCTCTTTATCTCTTCCTATCTTTCAGATATACTAATCTCAGTTTCAGAAAGCCTTCTTTAATCCATCTTCACTAGATGAGGTCAATCTGTTATAAACTCTCACAGCCTCCTGTACTTTTTTCTTGATACTATTCATAATTTGCACTATGTACTTATGTAAATTTTTAAAAATAATATCTATCTATGAAGTTGACCCTATGTGTGTGGGTTCAGAGTCACTAACCTAATTTTCTCATTGTTCCCTCTTCAAGGCCCAGCAAAGTATCTGATATAGTAGCTCAATTAATAAAGGAATGAATCCCAGCTTTTGCCTTCTAGGATAGTTAACATACACTGATGGGGTTGAAATAAAGGTCTCTTATGTTTATCATACTTTAATGCATCTGCTTGTTATGGAAGGAACATTTAAAGGCATAGTTTAGAAGGGAAGAGTTTAACTCAAGTATTAAACTGCTTTGCATAATAAACTAAAAATTAGAGGTTTGAAGATAGGAGGTGACTTGGGAGAGGAAAGATCTGGGGCCTTAAAAATACAACTAGGAGTGATGAATTATGGAGTCAGAAATCCTATATGACAGAGACTAACGTAACAGCTAGATTTTCGGAGGATGATGGTAATGATTTTGAGGATGTTTCCTGTACTGAAAGTCTGTAATTCTTTATTGTTAATACAAATTCCAGTATAACCTTTGCAAACCTGACTTTATATTAGTGGTGTTTTTTGAAGTGGGAGTAATGCAAGCTGTGTCCAATGTTAGGAACAGGATGGAAAAAAGATATCAGAGAAGGGAGGAGACTGAGATCTCAGCAGATGACAGCAAATTGGAGCAGGAGGAAGAGAAATATAAGTCACTCAAAGATTACTGAAGATATTGAGATAGATGCTTCCCCCATGTTTATAAAAAGGGCTTGAGATCTTATGTCAATATCAGAAGTCCAGCTGCTCCTAAGTAGGTGACACCTGGGCACTGGCCTCTGGGTTACATAACAATGTGAAATCACTGCAGGAAGGGTTAAGCTAGATGCTATCTAAGGTCTCTTTTTCAAACATTTCCCCACTTTATTCTAGCATAATCAAAGGCTGAAGCATGAATCTAAGAATAACTGCTTTTGATTTTAATATTTGAATGTGTGGACATTTCCTCTGACTGAAATATTATTTTTTTCATTCCTTAAATATTCATCTGACAAACTGGCAAATGGAAATCACACTTAGCCTTTATTCTGAAGTTCCCAGAAAGGTTTACAACTTCCTAACTAAAAGTCACTAAGTGACTCACTGTGGAAAGAAATGGGAAAAACCAACTCTTAGGGATATGGGAAAAAAAGAGTTGCAGCTTTTTCACATTTAGCGTGTAACAGTACAGTTAGCTAACATCTATATGCTACGTTCTGTTTTTAAGTGCTTTCATATATCAGTGCACTGAATGTTATCAACTCCATGAAGTAGGTACTATCATTATGCCCATTTCCTATAAAAAGAATTTGAGGCTCAGAGAGGTTAAATACCTCACTCAAGGTCATAAAGTCAGTATGGGGTGAGTCAAGATTAGAACCTAGGCAGTCAGCCTACACAGGCTACACACTTAACCAATGTGCATTCGTGCCTTAATCTAATTAAATTCATATTTATTATAAGGCTTGTAGACTTTTGAGGATGGTGCAGTGCTGGGTAAAACACAGATAACATCTCAGTTAATACCACCTCTGTCCTTTATTTATTCAATCCAGGGACACATCATGAATTCTGACTTTCCCTTACATCCCACATCAAAACTGTCAGGAAACTTTGATGGCTCTGTTTCCAAAATCTACCAAAATGTTAACCACTTCTCACCATCTTCATTATTACCATCATCTAAGTCACTGTCACCTTCCTAATGGATCATGTCAATAACCTCCCATATTCTCTGCTCCCACCCTTGCCCTCTAAAAGGTGTTCTCAACGTGACAGTCAGAGTGATCCTTTAAAAACAAAAGTCAGATCAAGTAACATATCTGCTCAAAACCATTCAGTGGTTCCCTATTTCACTCAGAGTGAAAGCCCAAATCGCTACAACGCTCTAAGAGATTCTGTTCTCTCACCTCCTCTCCTCCCATTCTCCCCACCACACACAGAACCATCCAACCACGCCTGACAACTTGCTCTTCCTCTCCTTCAATATTCCACACAGGTTTTCTTTTAAAAAAAAGAATCCCTAACTGAGGGTGTGTTTATTGATTTTAGAGTGAGAGAGAGAATGAGAGGGAGAGAGGGAATCACCAATCATGCCCCAAAGGGGAATCAAACTTGCAACCTAGGTATGTGTCCTGACCAGGAATGTTTCACTGTATTTGCTCTGCATATTAAGTAAATCTGCTATTTCTCCCAACTTGGTAATGTAGTCTTATGCAGTAGGTGTCCTGTGGGTTTCAATGGTACATTCTCCCTGACCTGAACTAGGTGCTCCAGCAATGTCACTTATGCAATTATGTGAGCCCTCCTATTTTAGTTTAATCTTGATTGTTTTGGGCCTCTCCATGAGTGGGGTTGTCCTTCAGGTTGGCTGACTGTGAGGATTGACCCCAACCACAATATATGAACTGCTGTGTATTGACTGACCCCACAAAGTGGAATTTGCTCCAGCGGGTCTGGTGCCTGACAAAATATTCCTTTGAGTGTGCCACTTGTTGAGCTAATTGTGCTGTGCTCTGATGTAGTCTGAAGCTAACAACTGTATGTGTTGGTTCTGGGGCCTTTTGAGAGAGACTGTGGTACAGGTCAATGTCAGACACTGTGAGTGGCCCTAGGCTACTTGTTAGGAGCTACAAAGCTATCCATGGTTGTCAGTTTTCTCTGCTGGGCATGGGAGGGGCCAAGCTGTATACCAAGGTTAACTTCCACCACTACCCAGGCTGGGCAAGTCAGCAAAAGGCCCAAGGCACTCCAAGGTCCACCTTGACCTGCCAGCTGCCTATTAGTCTCAGCCACAAATTGAGCCTCTTACGGTATTCAAGTTGTGTGAGCCAAGTTCTAAGTCACCAGGTAGGGATAAGTGGTATTCATCAGATTGATACAGATTCAAACTTGGCACCAGTGCTAGGTCTGAATTTTAAATTTAAATTTAGAAGCAATTAATATAAATTTAGAAGTAATTGATATTATCACTTTAATGATAAAATGTCCCATTTCAGCATTATATCGATATACCCTCTTTCCATTCACATTATATACTCCAAAACTAACAGAAAAAGTTATAGAAAATTATTCATGGACAAATTTTGTTTTCAGAACCCTTCATTCTTCCAGTCTAGTCAGCATACCCGTGTAAGTTATTTTTTTCTCTCAGAGAATCATTGTATTTATTCATTATATCCTCAGAATAATGTATGAGAATGCATTGGGTGACTGGTAAGGAAGGACTGTATTAGCAGCTGCCACAGCTTCTCCAAGCTGGCTGTCCACCCATCAGCACCTAAACTGTGGTCCAGGACAATCTGCATCAGAATTCCTTATAAAACTGCCAATTCCTGAAACTCAGGTAACTATTCCTACTGAGGGAGAATCCTACCCAGGAAGTCAGACTGGACTTTCACATTTTAGCTTGATTCTGGTGTGATTCTTAAATCCCACTAATGTTTAAGAACCACTGTTTTAGTCTAGACTTTTCCTGAGCTTTGTCCCAGATACAAATTTGCCTTTCCCTACTCTCCCTTCCTTGAGCCTAAGTCTCTGCCAAGGCTAAGGCTAATAATCTTCTGGGAAGTGTTTAGGCAATAATTATAGATAATGTTTTAATGTGTTTGGTCCCAAGATCTCCTCTCCATAATTGCTTTCAGTGCCTTTATGCAAACCAGTAACCAAGGCCAGAGACTTTCTGCATAATTGCAGTTTCATGGAAGAGAGAATTTGTGACAATGCTCTCTCATTCAAGGCATTTCTTCTCTTTAAATGTCCTGGCTTTGGTTATGAGTTTGATGAGAGGGAACATGCTTTGCTCTCTAAGGAATAAAATTTCTTCTTTCTAAAATGTCTTCTCATTCAAGTCATATACAGTGTAAGAAAAAAGTAGGTTTATAGTTGTGGGTATGTGGAACACAGTTTATTCTGTTATTATTATTAACTAATTATTGTATTATTTTTTCTTACAAACAATGGTATACCTGCTTTTGGCACAGCTTATATTCAGAAGTAAAACCTATGTTCCTATACATCATGTTTCTGTTTCATTTCATCACCTACCAGGTTGACCTAGACAAAACCAAGAGAACTCTAGTTAGAGTGGCATAAATTAGATTTGGCTTTGATTCTTAATATTTTCTAGGTTCTATCCAATATTTATATAACTAAGTACTTCTGGTATTTATAGGCATAAAGTTATTCTGAGAATTCCAATACTCTTCTTTGTGCAGAATTCCACTAAACAGCAAGTGTTTTCAAAGCAAGCTCTGATACAAACACAGTTCATTCTCATGATTCACAGCACTTATATTCCATAAAGTCACCATGAACACAGAATTAGTAAACATTGAACCATCGCTCCCTGGGGTTAGGTTACTGCAAGCCTTTTTGTTAACTGATCAATATATAACTTTGTTTATGTGCTTTTCTGTATAAAAACAACTTAATTGCCCTGACTGGTATGGTTCAGGGGGTTGGGAGTCATCCTGCAAACCAAAATGTTGCTGGCTCAGTTCCTGGTCAGGGCACACACCTGGATTAGGGAGCCAGGTCCCCAGCAGGGGACATGTGAGAGGCAACCAATCAATGTTCCTCTTGTGCATCGATGTTTCTATCCTTCTTTTTCTCCCTCACTTCTCCTCTTTCTAAAAATAAATAAAATCTTTAAAAACATAAAACATAAAAACTACTTATTTAAAAATAAAGTCATGGACCTCAGTCCTAGGATTTGTGTCACACTGAAGCTGATCTAACACATGTATTTTCTCTGCAGGACTCAACATAGCCTTCTTGTTCTTAGGAAACACTTCAGTACTATGTTTGAGTACCATTTTAAACAGTTAAATCTCCAACCAAAATCACAACAATGAGTAAAGTATGGCACTAAATAGACCACAAAAGGACAGTTGTTTACACCATGAGAGCTGAGAAAAAAAGGCGTAACGCCGTCTTTTTGGACTTCAGTAGAAACATTCACTTCAGGTAACTCAGATTTTTCACTGCTCTGTGCAAGCACATGTGTGCGAATGACTGTATAAGTGCCAAAGTATTGCTTTTAGGTTATAAATAAATCATAGTCAGTATGCAAATTCATAAAAATGGAATAAATAAATAATACAGATTAATTGTTTTTTAAAAGTAAAACACTTATAATAAAAATATAGCTACCACTTATTGTGGGCTTCTCTTGGGTCAAGTGCATTTATTAACTGAATTTTTTTGTTGTTGTTGTTCACTGTACCAAGATAGAATGAACTACCTAGTAGCTGCTGAGGCTACTGCATTTCTATCACTACAATTACTTCAGCAAACCTGGTTCCCTTCATCATTAACTTAGTTCTTAAAAGAGCAACCCAAGTTTATAGCTAAAGAAATTGAGATTTAGAGAGATTATTTTTCTCAAGATCATAGCACTCTAAATATTAAAGCAGGATTCAAAAATTCAAGTTTTATTTGAAGACAACTTAAATATTTATCCAAGAAATGCAATGGGTTTATTTTACTTTTTAAAAAAAGAACTTAATTCAAACATTATTAGCTTGAAGATAATAGAAGCAATTTTTCTGACATTATGTCATATCAGTGGGAAAACCAAAGCACAAAGACATTAAATGACTAACCAGACTCACAAATTCTATTTGTAAAAACAGGAGCTTCTATATCCAGTGGCACAAGCCAGGCATAATGACAATTTTAATCTGTGGATAAAAACAGAAAAGCACTTCTAGAAAAATAAGTGTCATGACATTTAAATTCAAATTTACCAAACTATCCTTAACATTTTATTAAATTAGCCTGGTAATACTTTTCTGAGGACAAGGATCATTGCATCATAGCATAACATAAGCTTCACTATTTAGCACTCTTAGATTGAAATACTAGAAAATATAACATAACATTCCTAGTGAAATGGTTCAATAAATATTTAAGAACTCATTCCTCTCTCTATGTTGCTCCCATAGCACTTTGCACCAATCTTTATTTTACAATGTACCCCATGGTATCATAACGATATGCTTATTTCTTACCATCCCACCACCTTACGAGTACCACAAAGGCTAGGACCCCATTTTACTCAATTTTGCATTGTCTAGTACAGTGTCTGATTCATAGTAAGTGCTCAGTGAAAGATATTGAATAAATTTGTGAACAGATGGGCGGATGAATGGATTAATTATTGACTAAGTGAAGTTCACCATATTTGATGTCTTGAAGAGTAAAACTTGGCTGAATGTTTCTGATTTCCACTTTTTTCATATATTTAATATATATTTCTTGAGCACTGCTATGTGCCAGCCACTGCACTAGGCGCAGGAGAAAATGCAATGCAAAAGGTAAAAGAGGTCACTGTCATATGAAACTTAATGTTTTAATATTTTTAGTGAAAGAGAATACACTAAATAAATACAAAAATGACTTCAAGTAGTAAATAGTGTAATGGAGTGAAAAAAACAAAACAGGGTCGTATGGGCAGAGTGACTGGACTGGAGGTGAGAGGGTTCCCTGAGTTGATGATATTTGGACCAAAACCTAAATGATGGTGGGGAACTGGTCATGCAAAGATCAGAAGGCTCATTTTCTCAGCCTAGAAGTGACTAATCTTGCTCATGCTCACATTTCATTGGCTAGCATGGGTCACATGGCTATAAGGGACTATAAGTGGGCTAACAAGTATCATCTCATTTATGTCTAAGAAGAAGACAGATAATGGTAAACCAGTAATATCTACCCAATGGCTCAAAGAAAAGAAAATGGCTAAACAATAACTTTACTGTTTGAAAATACAATTAGTATTTAGTATTCAGTATGATTTAAGAAATCAGAGGGACAATTGTTTCAGGCAAAGGGAGCAGCGAGTGGTTGGCACATAAAAGGAATAGGGAAAAGGCCAGTGCATGGCTGGAATATGGTGAATGAAAAGCAGCATGGTAGGGGCAAGTAGCTGCAGGATATAGCACAATGTGGGTCAAGCCAAGGGGTGTGGATTTTACTCTAAGTGCAGAGAGAGGCCTTTATGAGCTTTTAAGAAGGGGAGTCAGGTAATCTGATTTAAATTTTTAAATATGTCCCTGCCAGTGTGGTTCAGTTGGTTAAGCATCATCCCGTGAACCAAAAGGTTGCCAGGTTGATTCCCGATCAAAGCACATGCCTGGATAGCGGGTAAGGTCCCCTGGGCACATGCAGAAGGCAACCAGTTCATGATTCTCTCTCACATTGATGTTTCTCACCCTCTTTTTCTCCCTCCCTTCTCCTCTCTGTAAAATAAAAATTAAAATTAAATGTTAAAAAAATGTGTCTTTAACTGTCATGTGCAAAAGAGATTATGGGGGAAGGGAGGCACAAGTAAAAGTGGGAAGACAAGTCAAGGGGCTGCTGCACTACTGCAACTGAGAGAGGATGGGAACTAGGCCTGGGAAGGGTAGCAAAAAGATAATAGATCTTTAATGTAGAATAGATAGGACTTTGTGGTGGATTTGGATATAAGGCTATGGAAAATAGAGATATCCTTCACTCATAAGTAAGTGCTAGACACTTATTTTCCTCCCCAATAACACTGCCTGTGAAAGAAATTTTTCTTTTAAATTTAAGATAGTAATTTACCAAGGTGATATACTAAGGGGATTTATCCAGATGAAAAAAAGGATGCCAGAATATATACTATACTGTGTTCTTCACTATAAAAGTTTTATGAACTATATTAAATAAAGTAGATTAGACATAGTGAAGGTAGTAACAGACAATCTTAAACTTGAAAGTGAAGTAGATTTACTAGTGTTGGCCAAGCCAACTTTTTTTTTTAATAAATAGAGACTATTCCTGACTTTGTATTTTACAATATATCTTATGATTCAGGGTGTACAACTGCAGAATGTGAATTTGCATTGAAAGTTTTCTAGATCTTCTGATGTGGTCCATGTATTAGAGTAGCAACTGAATTTTGTAAATCTCTGCATTTATTGTCAATGCCAATTAATTGCTACAAATGCAATTTCATAGCTCACTACAATCATTAGTGGCTTTGTAATCACATTGCAAGAGCAAAGTTCCTAGACTTATATTTGGAAATGCTAACTGCTGTCATGTGTCCTTTTTCATTCTGTATGGAAACATACAGGTTATTTTTCTGTAACATTTTTTAATGTTCACAGCTTTTAATGAATGGTGAGGTAGGCAAAAATGAAATTTAAGCACTGGCTCTTCCACTATATTGAGGTTTGCATTTGTGTTTCATTCTAGGCAACACTGAGTCGAAACAGATGGGCGATTTGGTGTATGAACCGTCGATATACAAGGCTAAACCAAAGGAGAGCTATGGAAATTTCTCTTTATTTTGTTGTGTAGTGTGACCAGACATGTTCAAAATGCAACAGAAGATGAGTCACATCTTCCATGAAGCTGAGCACCAGTGGAAGCAGCTTGTGCGGTGTCGTCCCAAGAAAATGCTCACAGTGAGAGGTGGCTGGCAATATTTTATCTATTTTTCCATATTTTAAGCAAGGATTCCAGATCTATCTGTAAATAGTTTTGAAGCACACTACATGTAAATTTCTTATCAGATATATAAAGCGGTCCAGGAAGACAGAGAAGGTTCCAGGCTGATGGAGAGACCTGCTAACCTGTCTTGCTGTTTGCTTGTGTGAGCCTGGCTTAGGCTTGGAGTGAGTGGGAATAATTCTGCTTATGGCACAAATTACTGGCCTGATTGTCGAGTTTGTACTGGTAAGACTAGATTGGTTTCAGTAATGCTGACTCTGGGAAAAACTTTTATTTTTAATTTAACATAGTGAAGATCTAAGGGGATTTACCAAAGTGAGAGACACAGTGGAAAGAAAATTAGAATGTCAACACTGAAGAGGAAAGGAAAATTAGGGCGAGGGGACATTCCAAGTTTTGAGGATTCTGTTTGGTTTGGTTTGGGTTCTTTTGAGAAATGACTTTAACTTTTTGAAGGGAGGTTTTATATCTTCCTCTTTTTTAGATTTGGAATGTGTCTGTAAGGTAAAGAGTTACTGTAAATGCATATGTCTATTTCTCCTTTTTTTTTTGCTGAGAAAAGTGCCATTAAACATGCCGCTGTTGCTCCCTTATTTTACACCGAGTAAATGTTTAAATATTTTAAGATAAACATGTTCAGCTGACTGCTGGGTGAGATTCATTACTGCCAAGAGGAACTCAGTGGGACTGTTCAAGGAGATCTGGTTAATATCTCCATGATTTATGCTTGTGGTAGAAATCGCACTAATATTTACACAAACGGCATGGTTTGGGGGCAATGGCAAGGCCTGATTGAAGTGGGAATTCGCACAGTGAATGCCCACTAATGAAAATAGCTACAGTTCAGTGCCTTTTCCAAAAGCATAATTAGGCCCTTCGAATGACATGTTATTTTCACATTTTTACTCTTAAGCTACAAACTTTTTCTTGCCATCCAGTGCCTGCGTTGAGACATTTACTTTGCAAAAATAATTGAGCAAGGTAATATTAGGCTGCTGGATAACTTCTGAGAAATGTATTTTGGTTTTTCTTTGATAAACTTTACCAATTATGATTTTCATGATGGTTATATTTTAAAAAATAAAAACAACAACCATGTTGTGAGTTATCTTTATAGTGTCTGAGCATTGTAGAACTGCATTTCTTGGCACTCTAAACACTAGAATAGTTCCACGTGGATGGAAAAGAAACTTCAGACCAAAAGTTATACTGAAAATACAGTTCTGCTAAAGTCCTTGCTGGTTTCCTCATTTAAGTGATGAGTGAGCCAGTGGGAAATGTCTGACACTGAGTTTGCCAGGTTTTTACTTTTTCTTTGTTCCTGTGTTCCAAGTTCAATGTCTCTCTAATTTGTTCAGGAAGCAGAACATCCTGGAAGTCAAAGAACTCTGTGTCACACGATGTATTTATTTATTCCAATCTGAAAAACTCTGATTTAGTGTGAGAAGACTTATCTAGATACAGACATTTGTATATGCATATATGAATATTTATGCATTTATTTTATTTTTCAACAATATTTAATGTTGGTGAGGAAATCACACTCCCTTGACCTTATATTTATAAACAAAACAAGGCTGTTTCCTTGTTTTCAAGTAAGGTTGTCTCCATCTTTTCTGTTAGTATTTATTTGCTACTGTTCACTCATTTTTTGTACCTGGCAAATAAGCTACAATCTGATGTCTTAAGAAAAATTAATGAGAGGAAACTGAAGTTTTAAGATTCTGTTCACTTATTTGAGATATCTCACGGAGTTGGGAAAATTTCATTATTTGATGTTAACACTCAAGACCTTAGTCCAGCTTATATTTCAGCAATAATAGATTTGCATATAGCTTGAAAACTGTTCTAATTTGAAGTTGAGAACCCATTACAATATCTAATTGCTGCTCAGAAGACAGAAAAAGGGTATTAATATTGGCCAAGGTTAGTTTGAAGGCAACTATAGATAGCTTCCCTTTTATTTTATTTTTTTAATCTTCATTGAGCTCTAACTATTTGCCAGACATTGATTTAAACCCTTTACATGTATTAATATTTTTAACCTTCAAAGCTCTAAGAAGCAGGTAATACCATTCACTCATTTATTAATGCATTTATACTAAGTACCAGGACTTATTCTAAGCACTGGTGGTAGAACATTAACAAAACAAGTCTCTGTTCTGCTACTCATCTATATAAATCTCATCAAGCTTTCAATTAAACCTCTGTTCTACCCCAAAAAGCTCTGTGACCTTGGACAGATTACATAATCTCTCTGTGCCTTAGCTTCTTTATCTGTAAGTAAAGATGATAACAGTGCCTACCTTAGATGGTTAATATGAAGTGATATGATGATATTAATAAGTTAACAGCTATAAAGCTTTTAAAACAGGTACTCAGCAAACGGTAAGCATTATGTAAGTCCATATTCATTGTCAAGATCATTGTCAACATAAAGTGCTTCCTCTGTGTCAGCCACTCATTTAAACATGTGACACATATGTGCTGGTAATAAATGGCATAAAGAAAAGTAAAACTGGGTACAGAAAATAGAGAAGGACTAGAAGGGATATGGGGTATTCATTGTATTTGGTGGATACGGACAGCATCACTGTGATGATAACATTTGTGGATGAAAAAGGGATTCTGTACTAAATCACAAATTCCTAACTGCATAGGTCCTGGTGAATAGTCACACCCCAGGCATGTGACTTCTTTCCTAAAAGGCTTATCTTTGCCTTAACAAGCCTGTCCACTGTTTCTGTGTATGTAGATTAACATACCTTAGAAATGCCCTTTTCAGACCCCTCCTTCTAAAGTGTGAGAGCACATAATCCTAACTAGTTTGTAATCCAGTCCTGGCCTTCCTTTCTCCCACCCTCACATAATCCTGCTTACAGTACCTCTTTAACTTCAAATGCCTAAAAGAAACTGCAAAACTGTGATTCCCCAGAGCATTTCAGTTCTTGTTCCCTGGCCATTGTAATCAGTTTGGCTCAAATAAACTCTTACCAAAATTCTCTGCAGGTTTGGACATTTCCTATGTAGACAAGCATAATTCCTTATGCATGAAAAAACTTTGGGAACTCTAGAATATTAATCATGGTTGTTTCTGGGTTGTGAAATCAGAGATGTTTAAGTTTCTTCTGTATGTTTATTGACACAGTAAGAAAAGTCTATAATAAACTCATGAAACAAGGTGATGTTTTATTGTATTTCATTTGTCAATAGTGTTAAGAATTACTATAAGCATCTAAAATGTATTTCCTGAGGATTCATAACTATAGCAAGTCTCAAAGCAGAAAAAGTAAAAATTGCAAGTAAACTAGAATTACAAAAAGATCTGAACATTTTTTTCTGTTTAATTCTGTCACCCAACATTTATCTCAAGTGGAACATTTCTCTCTGGGCTCCAAGAGGGATTTGTAGAATTACCACCATCTGCCAGCAGAAATTATTATTGCAAATAATAATTATGTTGACAATGAAAACCTTGAGGGTTAAACAAAAGCCACAGTTCACAATTATTCTTGAGTGGAATCTGCACATTTTGGAAGCACTTGGACAGGTCCTCTTTCAAATTCAAATCAAATAAACAGCAATAAGCACCAGTATATCTACAGGACCCACTGACCTAAACTCTGAGGAAACACCAAATGTGTGAACAATGTCCTAGCTCACCAGTGACTATATAGTAGTCCCCCCTTATCTGAGGGGGATATATCCCAAGGCCCCCAGTGCATGCTGAATCACAAATAGTACTGAACCCTATAAATACTTTGTTTTTTCCTACACGTACAGGCCTATGATTAAGTTTAATTTATAAAATAGGCACAGTAAGAGGTTAACAACAATAACTGATAATAAAGCAAAGCAGTTATAATAATAAACTGTAATAAGAGTTATATGAATGTGGTCTCTTCCACAAGATATCTGATGGTACTGTACTCACTATTCTTCTTGTGATGATGTAAGATGATATGGTATCTACATGATGAAATAAAGTGAGGTGGGTAACTTAGGCATTGTGACAGAGCCATAGGCTAGTATTGACCTTCTGATGATGAGGGTTACTTGAACAAAAACACTGATGCATGATAAAGGCCTGATAACCTCAGTGACTAGCTAGCTGGTGGCTATCATATACAGAGTGGAGACACTGGACAATTTCTGTCAGGATGAACAGAGCTGGACGGTGTGAGATTTCATCAGGCTACTCTGATAATGTTGTGAAATTTAACATTTTTAAATTGTTTATTTCTGGAATTTTCTGTCTAATATTTTCAGACTGAGGTTGACTGCCAGTAACTAAAACCACAGAAACTATTGTACAGATGCAGCTGAGGAATTTTCATCAGGAAAGCTGTTTGGGGCGAATGGGAAGGATGGTATTAGAGATAAAGAGTGGGTCTGTGGTTGGTATGGGTTATCCCCTTCATCTGAGCCAAGGTTTGCAGAAATGTGATGTGAAAGCTGAATCAGACCTGCAAGCATTTAAACACTTAGAGCGTTTAAAATTAAAAGTTTGAAATTTTTTTAGTTATTTTCAGGCATAGCATTTTTCAGGTAGTCCAACCCACAAATTTAATTTATGAGCTTTCGTAAATATATATATTTTTTAATTTTTATAAGTTTATTTGAGCTGAACTGACAATACATGCCGAGGAGCAAGATCTCTTCCTTGCTGGTATGCTTTTTGATCCTCGAATCTAAGCGATTCTTGGATCCCTACTGGAAAGTTGACCAGCATTCGTTAAACAAAAAACCCAGACAATGCTGCTCCTTAATGAACAATATGAAAGTGTTGTGTTGCTAAATTTTAATAATGGTAACTTCTGCAGTTCTCAGGAAATAGCTACCAGATAGGATTTCCTCCCAGACCTCTTTCTTACAGCTTTGTCCTGCCACTGTTTATCTACCAGGTACAAAAACAAAGAAACAAACAGGAGCAAGCTAGCCCTCAGAGAGAACAAAAATCAAAACAAAGAGTCCATCATGCTGCAAAAATAGGTGTAGATCAGTTTTTGCATGACCTCAATTGCCAGGATACTAATCTTTTACTTTATCCGGAAGATGGTCAGGAGTCCTTAAATTTCAGTAATGGGGCCCTTTGATAAGAGTCCATTTTAAAAAAGAATCTCCATGCTTGGGACTTGAGATCATGCCTACCAAACAATATCTGTCATTCCCCAGAGTAGCGATAGGTGACTTGGCACCCTGGCTGATGGGCTGGTAGGGAAGGAGCTATCAGAGCCATAGACACCTGGGGCAATGTGAATTGTCACTTAAAAGAGGCTGCCCAAGAGCATCCTATCATCTGGCTGCTGAGTCATCTCACTCTCAGTAGCTATTTAAACAGAAGCCTCCAGCAGACACACATCAACACTGTACACTGACAATGCCCAGGCATCCAGAAATCATGTGTCCAGCATGGATGGCCCACAACAAGTACGATTTCAAAACAGCTTCCATCTTCTTTTCCCCATATTGTCACACTAGGGGATTTGACTTCTAGCTCCTTTCCCCAAAATAAGCCTATCCAGCCAGTCTTCCTATGAGACCTTGGCCCCATAAGCCGCCAATTCTTGTTTCAAACTTTCTCATGGTCTTTCTACCTTGACTTTTTATATTTCTTTCATGTCAGCAAACATTGGTTGAACATATATTATGGATTAGGCACTGAGTTATAGGTAAGGGTTGGTTACAAGATAAAGAAGGGACCATCCTTGCCTTTAGCAGCTCAGAATGTAGAGGAAGAGACCAGTAACCAGGCAATGACAATACGTGAAGTGGTGACTCTAAGATGGTAAGTACAAGATGATATTCTGGACCCTCAGTGAATGGCCATCGGGGAGGAACTGAAGAGACGTGGGAGGCATCACAGGGATATGGGAGGGTGGATGTTTCAGAAGGGCTTTTCAAATGTCACAGTACATTAGCATTTTCCACCTGTCTGCCAACTGTCGCCTTGTTTGACCTGGGCCCTCATGGCTGTGAGGTATGTCAGATGAGGGCTCCCTTTACATTTGGCTGTCATCTATCAGCCACAACTGTCCTGTCCGGAAGAGCCAGCTTTGGCTTTAAAGGCTGCTTCCTGGCTAGGCTTCTCTACTGCTCCATTAAGGAGACTATTTAGTATCACATGTACTGCAGGTGCTGTTGAAAGTACTAAAGGAGCTGGACGTGACTGACGTCTTTGGGAAGGACATGACTTAGCGTGCCCATGCAGCTGCCATGTCGTAACTCTGTTCTTTCCTCCCAATGAAAAGGTATTGTAAATAAAGAGGAAGGGCAATAGCTTATTTTAAACACCAAATATGAGCTAGAAGCTATCCTAGACACTATGTAAAAGCTTTATCTAGTTCCCACAGTAATCTTGTCCTTATTTTAGAATCCCATTTTACAGACTGAGGAAATTATGGCTCAGAAAGTTTAGGAGACTTAACTAAGGACACACAGCCCTACAATTCTTTGTTGAGCTTGAATCTGAACACAGGTCTATGTGACGTTAAATCTTTTGTTTTTTAAACTATAGGAATAGTTCACAGAAGGACCTGTGGAATATTAACTTGACAGTAAGTTTTCTGATTCTAGTCTAATTATTAGCCTTCAAGAGTTATAAAAGTATAGGACATACAGCATGAGTTTCTCAATCTTTGTTCTGCAACAACAAACCAATCAAGTACAAATTGGAATAGAAGAAAACAACAATACTAGAATCTAATTAGTCAGATGAAAATATGGATAAATATGTTCATAGCTCCAGAACTTTTATTATTGAAGAACAAAAGACACACTGGGAAAAAGATGAGGGGAAAATACATCTGTTTTTATGACTCGTTGATATCTATGGGGTTTTCCTTAAGCCTCAAAACAATTTGCAGCATTGCCAGCAGCATTCAGTACATTCAGAACAGAATCATTTCACCCATAGCTGAACTAGGGCCATGCTTGGGCCAACACCGAGAACAGCCTTCCAGCAGACATGCCAGGTCAGTGAGTGAAGAGGAGAGCAGGCCACTTAAAGCAACACTGTTTATGTAAGTGTGATCTAATTGCTTCCACTGGAAATGGGTCAGATTTGAATCAAGAGAACCAGGGGCCTTAATGACCCAGGTGAAATTGGACTATGACTATTCCTTTTCTTTCAACCTCCTCAGAGAATATTGCCTTCTGGTAAAATTATGATGCTTGGATTCATTTCAATTTGCCATGTTTCCCACACCTTTCTTGTCTCATCATAGTTGATTTGCTATTTTTTTTTTCTTTTTGGTTAAACTAAACAGCATATATTATCTGACTGTGATAAATTTACTGCTGGGAATAAGGAAAAAGTGTGGGATAAAGAAGTAGATCTTTTTTGCCTCTCACAGCTGTGATTCAGTTGTGACTCAAAAGGAAGTGTGCCACCTACTGAATCACAGAAACCACTTCCTGTAGCTGTTTGGTTTATTCTAAAGGGGCATTAGGCCAAGTACTGCCCTGCCCTGACCCTGACTGGCTCTTCAGAGCCAAGGCGTTCACAGCTTGAGGTGGTTTGGCTGTAGACTCTGAGAACACTGCATATTAAATTACAAGTGTTTCGTTTCCTAGCAAGGAGTCTTTAGCAACATGAAAATGAACATGTGTTATTTGCAAACCCAGTGTATCATTACTCAACCTGAATATCCTTACTTTTTCATAAGGTATATATTTTGGATGACCACTCTCAAGATCTGAACGTACACTGGTTCTGTTTTTCCTGAGGCCAACTTGGGCAGTCTGTAGGGTAGCATTAACAAGTTGAGGCTTCGAGAGTAACCTTTCATCAGTGAAGCAATACTGGGCTTCTATGCATTAATTCAGTATGTTTTTGGAGGACATGATTATTGCCATGTACTTTGCTGGGTAGGTGTAGAGGCTACAGTTACAAACAAGACTGTATGACCGTTGACCACATGGTGCATATGTTCTACACTATATGGAAATCACTCTTTGCCCTCTAGAGACAGGTGCTCTGCTCTATACATCATTCAAAGGAATATCAACTACAAGAGAACTGTTGTTTCCTCTCTACCCACAAAACACTTTTGATACCAGATGTGTGGTTTTCTCCACACCAAGCAATTCTTCAATTCTCAGCAAACACTGATTGAATATCCCACAGTTTAACTCAATTCTGGCATTGATTGCCCAGGGTTAACACAGACCCCTCTGGTTAAGGGCACAGTCCCACAAGATTGCTTCCCACATCAGATGCCAATCATAAGACCCAGGTTGTCACCTGTACTTCTGACCAGTTGGTTAACGGAGCTTTCCCATGATTTCCTCCTGGGGTTTGATAAATTGTCAGAATGGCTCACAGAACTCAGAATAACACTTTACTTATGTTTACAGTTTAGTATGAAGGATGCAATTCACAAACAGCCAGATAGAAGAGATGAACAAGGTAATGTTTGCAGTGGGGGTGAGGGCGCAATGTGGGGCTTCCGTGTCCTTTCCAGTTCTACCACCTTCCCAGCACGTCAATGTGGTCACGGATCTGGAAGCTCTTTGAACTCCATAGTTTAGGAGATTCCATTATGT